>JAJOOR010013427.1:0-29309 GCA_036250505.1 Solanum acaule | reverse complement strand
ACCCCCCCCCCCCCCCCCCCCCCCCCCCAAAAAAAAATAAAAATAAAAAGAAGAGTAAAACATAATTTTCTCAAGAAAAGTCTAAGAAAAAGTACATCAATCATATCCATCTAATTGACTACTCCTTCGGATGTCAATGGCGTGGTGCGGTGCGGGGTGGGGCGCTGTGCAGTAGGAATGGAGTGGGTTGAGCTTAACCTGTAAAACTTTTAATCAATCCTGTTTCGCTGTATAATAATTTTTTTTATTTTCAATCCGGCCCGCATGAATCCATCCCGCGTAATTTTTTTAATATTTTCTTTTTCTAGTTAAATTTGATACTGAAATATAATTTATAAAAATAAATTCATTTTTTCATTAAGTTGTACATTAATTTAATAAGATGGTGACTTAAAATTTTATTTATTAGAGGCCAATTGGAAACATTTAAGAAATTATATATTTTTTTTATTGAACCATTTTCATTTACTATCTTGAATATTTTAGTAGCTTGAAAGAAATTATCTTAATAAATAATGTTTTATCACTCTTATAACATGTAAAAAGTTAAAATTAAGTTTGAACCCATATAAAATTATATAAACCCTCCCCGCCCCGCATTCCACCATCCCTATACAACTTTAAACTCATCCCGCCCCGCATCCGCCTCGCCCCATTGCCATCCCTACCTACTTCTTCCATTCACTTTTACTTGTTACTTATTCTTAAAATATATTTTCATTTTTATTTATCACTTTGACATATAAATTATTTTTTCTATATTTTACCCTCAACATTAAATACTTATTCTCTCAATCATTTTTCAATACCTAGTACTAAATATCATTTAATAGATATACGTTTAGTAGAATGTCTATACCAATAATTATTTTCTTAATTTTTGGTATAGCATCACAATTCATCTTAGAAGTAGTTTCATAATTGAGATTATGGTGATTTTAATTTACTTCCGGTCAGAACTTGGTACTCTGTTCTTTTTTTTCATTAGTATTTGATAGGAGTAATTCATTTCCTTTTGGTAGAATTGCATTGCAACTGCTAAAGCCTATTCTTTCACACTATTTTAGGAATTGTCTAGGTAAAAGAAAGTAGGTACATACAAAGAAAGAAATGTAAATCAAATCAAATGTCAATGATGATACAAACAATATTGAAAGAGGTAACTTCACTGCACGATAACATGTATCGTCAGCAATTCCTACTCTAGCTAGCTACAGAGATACCAACAAGGCATCCATCAAATACTTATTTGAGGGGCTGGGAACCAAGTGCTCCCAAATGTACACATCAATTGATGATTAAATTTCAATAGAGTCCACTAACAAGGCAATAATGTGAGGTTTTAGTACTTTTTCAGGATGAGTATATCCATCTTGGTTGTGCTTGTAAGTGACATCAATAATGCGAGCAAGATTGAGAATACGTGTGAGAATCTTTGTAGACACGGGAGTTGGTTGAAGGATTCCTTCATTTACATCCTTCCATGCTGTCTCAGCCATTTCTTGAAATTTTTCCATTGCTACTTCTGTTGATACGCCATAATCCCTCATATAACACTCAATTCCAGTTGCAATCTGACCTCTACCCTTCTCAACTTCATAGGTGGCTATGTCATCAATGACTCGACATAAGGTCACATTGGCTTCAAGGATCTTAGGGTTATTGGCCAACCATTCAAAATCTTCCTTGTTAGCAGACTTCATGCCCAAGTAGGATGTAGTCGTAAGCAAGTAATAAGTGCTAGTAGCTAATGCATTGCTAAGATACTCAGAAACAGGTGGCATATATCCTTCAATGAACCATTTTGCTTCCACGAAATAGTTTCTCACAATTTCTTTCATCTGTCAATAACATTAAACCATCAGTACATATTCAAAAAATAAAATTCATTAGTGACAAAAATTAGGAGAAGAAGCTACTCAATAGGTTGAAAAACTGATTAATAAGTCAAGATTCATACTCTTTCTTTTGCATATTGAACAACATCAGATCTGCCATCCGTTGACAGCTCTGTTTCATAATCGTTGTAGAGATCTAAAAGTGCTTTGTAACTGATTTTCATGTAATCCGGAAGCCGATCAATTTGGCTAATATCCCACCTAATAAATGAAAAAGGAAATGAATTTGCTAAGTTTATCAATTCAGCATAACATACATCATAAGAAGGAGGAGATCTAGTGTATGATATGACGTCTAGGCTTGTCTCCAATTACAAATTGTAGCCAAAACTTGAAAATTGTACAAAAATATGTTGTTTGATATGGTCTTTTCCCTACTTTATGCAATCATCTAATTAAATCTTAAATTGTTCCAGAAGTATTAGTTCGTACCTCTGTATGGCATCAGTGTAGACCTCAAGTTCTTTTACAATGCCATAAGCATCGAATGTGTCATCTACTATTGAGATCATTGCGATAGTCTTCGCAAGCATGACACGAGCCTGAGAATACTGAGGTTCAGCATACACTCCCATCGTCCAAAAGTAGCACTCAACTGCTCTATCCCTAGCATATGGAAGCGTTGTCACAAAATCCAAATCTTTCCACCACCTATAAAGTAAGTAACAACATATCAGATCCTGAGAGACTATATGATCAACAAATAATAGTAATTTATTTCATCTAAATTACTAGCGTACCTTGATACTTCGCTTAGTTCTTGTTTGTGCAACATCTGAAGTAAGTTGAAATCCAGTTTTGCAAATCGAAGCAACACATCATTCTTAAATTCCTCTTCTTCGTAGATGGAGATGAAGTAGCGTGTCTCAACTCTTGGAATGCTCTTATGAAGAGATTGCTCAAGTGCATGTGTCACTTGCTTACCCAGTGGTGACTTCAAATGTGGAGCTGCAGATTCAAGATGAGCAGTAGAGAAAGCAAGTGCCTCCTCTAAGATGTCTTCTCCATGAGTCCTTACGTGTGAAGCTTCGTATAAGTTCAAAAGACCCTTGATGTCATTGCAAAGAGATTCATTGAACTTGCCGTTTGAATCTTGGAATCTGCTGAAAATTTCTGGTTCAAATCGAAGACAAAAAATTAGTCCTAGTAGGAAAACAGAATTAATAAACAAGATTTAAATAGAGCTTGATAGATATATTACTTGGAGAGATATTGTAGCCATGTTGTCTTAGGATTCGAAATTGAATAGATAGAGTGCATAAATTATTGTATTCATGAGCCTCAAAGTTAGGATCAATGTTAAAAATGTGGTCCAACATGTCGTCTATTTGTTTTTCAAAGTGATAGGAAATTCCAAGGCGTTCAACAATATCAATGAGATTCAACTTTTCAGCCAATGTTTTTCCTGACATTAATATACTCCTTGTTTGTTCCTTCAAAGTTTCAATCTCTTCAACATACTTTTCAGCAACCTGCAAATATATTTAAAAAGAAAATGCATGTTCAATGTCAGAGATGAATCTCCTTATTCATCCAACAAGATAAGAAATACATGTACAAAATAGATAGATACATACCTTATTGTCAAGGGAAAATGAATGGAAGCGATCACCCCAAAGACTTGGAGAGAAGTCAGCAACAGGGCGGACAATCTGCTCTTCTTCGTAGTTACTTATTATTGCAACAGCTGGGGCCATTTCTAGTAAATTTAAGCTTGTGGAAAAACAGAGAACTTCCTTTTCTTTTGTTTGTTATGTTTCTTTTTACTAGAGAATTGAACAAATGATGATGGAATTGTAAGAGAATGAAATGAGTATTTATAATGAATGAATGAACGGGGAGAGTTTTGTCACAATTGGAATTCCTTATAATACTATAATGTAGAAGGCGGTTGCCTCACTTGACTATATACTGCTAACTTGTCACTAGCTGCTTTATTATTTAACAGCGGCGAAATATTTTATTAAAAATAGGGAAAAGGATCTGAAAAATATTCAAATTTTGACCGAAATTATTGTAACGATACCAAATTTTGGAAATGAGCTTTTACCCCTGCACTATTTAATAGTGTATTTTAAAGGTATATATATGCCCACGTGGACACATTACTATTTATAATTATGTAATATTTATAATATTCACGTAGGCACATATATATACCTTTAAAATACACTATTAAATAGTGCAGGGGTAAAAGCTCCTTTCCAAAGTTTGATATCGTTACAACAATTTCAATCAAAATTCGAATATATTTCAGACTTTTTTCCCTTAAAAATATTCAAAATTTAATATATACATATAAAAAATAAATTGATCTATGATTTTTTTGAGGAGAAGTGTTTAATAATTGGTCATCTTTTACAATTTGTGGCTACATAACTGGGTCTATAGATATTTTAATAGACCTTAATAATATGACAACGTGTTCTTTTATTTTTTGTAGTAGACTTGTAATATACTTGCAGCATACAACTTTAATTTATCACCATCTGTGTATCTAAGTTCTTGTGAACAACATGCCTTTTCTTCAACGGTAAAACCTCCTAAATTAATATTTGATTAATTAATAACCTCTCTTAAATAATATTTCTTTTTCCATTTTGACTTGGGTCAATAATTTTTTTTATTTATTTCGATATGATAATATATTTTTAGAAGATCCCTATATCAATATATGGTTTCGTTAATATTATAAATTAATAATTCGTTAAAAGTACAAATATATACAAGACAATTAGTGAAACATGATTCTATCAATTTTTTGTTAAAATTTAAATCTCGTTGAAGCTCATCTCTAACTCTTCTTATTGCATCCAAAAATTTCGGCGTTGTTTTTTCGAACTGAATCATAAAATAGTGAAGAGTTCTAAATGTGATCGATAAGTGTTTCCTTACCCGTAATTGGTTCCAAAGAAATTGTATCATCTTCTACTTTATCATCAACATTCTTTTTTTCAATGGTATCCACAATTTCTTCTAAGCTCTAGATCTCTGAACTTGTTTCATTTTCATCCATCCAGCATGTTATTAACTCCCATTTTATTGCGGTAACTGAGATCACTAATCATGACCACAAGTTCATGTGACGTTTTCACAAGTGGATTCATTTAAATTCTTTGAGATTTCATTCCAAACGAATTTTGTGGTGTCGAAACACTCTTTAAATTAATAAATATTAATTTATTGATCAAATAATATTTCTATAAAATAATAATATTTCATGATTTCACTTATATTAATTTAGTAAAGTTTTATTTTACTTTACTTTAACATTAAATCTACAATTGAACAGGAAACGTATTTCACGTTTTCCAAACACCTCCTTGACTATTTATTTTGTACACCATCATTACTTGACTATATATACTCCCTCCATTCCATATTAATTAAATTTTTGAGGTGTTTCACACTATTTAAGAAAAATAGATTAAGATATAAATTGAACATAGTTTTCCATTTTTACCCTTATTAATTATTGTCAAATTAATTGAAGTCATCACATTGAAAATTCAAATGAAAGGTAAAATTGGAAGAACACTCTAAAAGTAGTCTTGAAAACTGAATAATTAAATTAATTTGAAAAATAAAAAATGCCTCAAAAATTCAATTAATATGGAATTGAGGGAGTACTAGACTATAGTACTAGGGGTGAAAGCCTAGTGTAGGGTCCCCACCACATGGAAGGTGAAAGCCGTATTACTTGTCCATTTTGACATAATAAAATTTTGCAATTTTTTTATCTAATATACCCTCAATTAATTACTTTGAAAAATGTAGAACTTCTTGAAAATCTAAATTTTTTAATTCATCCATTTCATAATTAATAGGGATAAAATGATAAACTCACTATGTCAATCATTGTTTTCTTAATAGGTGTGCCAATTCAAAAGTAGATAGATAATTAGGGACATAAGGAGTATGTATTTAGTTAGTAACGGATCCAGGATCTGAAGGTAATGGGTGATTTACCTAGAGGAGATTTCCATTGGACTAGTTAAAAGATTTAGATAACACACCGGAGTTACATAGTGTAAATGTAAAAACTATTTAAATACAATTGTGGAAAAAATTAATGTAAAAGCTATGTTCAATATTACTATCAAATAAAGAAAACTTCAAATCACAAATTATAATGTGCTCAACGATTTTGTATTTTGAAATTAAAATGAGTAATAATAATATCGCTTACACTTGCAAATATCTTATATTACGCTTTACTTAGCGAATTAAATAACTTTATAATTATATAAAACTTACTTGTTTTGTAGTTTGGATGAAAAAAAATTGTGATTTCATAAAGAGAAGATGAAGCATGTAGTTCAAAAAATTAAAGTATAATCTCAACAATTGCTAATTCTAAACTTGCAAGTTGTTGCGCATAGAAACCTAGAATTTAGGGAAGAATAACACAATACAAGTTTAGAAATGTGGAGGATCAATCCCACGACCTAGTGGTAATGAATCTTCAACACCACTTACTAACCACTAAAAAAAAGTTGAATTTGTAGAGGTTTAATTGTGGGAGTTCCTATAATCTCCACAAAATTATATATATACTGATCCAGGATATTCATAAAGGGGTGTCAATGGTTATAATAAGAAAAAAAAGTAATTATAATTTGAGCCCAAATAAGGCTTGAACAACACAATCTCAAGGAATTTTTGCAACACCTTAACCACTAGACTAAACCTTTCAAATATATCAAGAAGTGTCAATATTTATATATATATATTTATTAAATCAAAATTTATTTTCCGGCTTAGGGGTGTCGCTTGACACTCCTTTTGGCCAAGGTGAGTCCCCCCCCGGATAGGATCTTTCTTGTTCTAAGATGTAAAAGGAGGTTAGGCTTTACGTCCCCTTCTGATTGTTAAAATTATATTTTCAAAAAAAGAAGAAGATATATATGGAGGTGTTTTATCAAAATAAAATATCGTCCTTTTCACTAATTTCTTTTTTTACCAAAAATACCATTTTCACTTTGTAATAGCACACCATACTCGCCCGCTGTCCTCTCTCAGCTCACTTCAATGAAAATTAACAAGGTAAATAATTATATAGTTTTCGTAATATTTATTGTGTGCTTATTAACAGTTATTTCTTGTGTGATTATTAATTAATTATATAGTTTTCGTGATATTTTTTTTATATATCTATATACATTTCACATCGGGATTAATGGGTGCTCGAGCACCTACAAAATTCTATGTGAGTTCGACCCAATATTTAGTTAAAGTAAATATGTTTTTTAATTTGACCTAATTTGAGAATGCAATTAAGAATTTTTGTAGAGAGATAATTTAACATGACAATTCTTTCATTCACATTTTCCCACGCTTTTTCAATCATTTTTTGAATTCTTTTTATTACTCTTCTGTTGATGTACTTTAGTCTTTTATATAGCACTCTATTCATGTTGTAATTTGGCCTCTACTTTAATTTTTTTCAACCTAAACCAACAACAATAATGTGTCAAATGATGCTATTTTGACTCACATAATAGCATGGTGCTAGAATAGTCAGTTGAAAGAGTATACTGGAGAGTATTAAAAATATAATTCTAAAAGCATTTCGAAGACTCAAATATAATTGATCAAGAAGGTGATAAGAACCTTCCTCAACAACATAGAGTTTGGGTAGCCTCTATATATGACTATGAAAATAGCTAAAAAAAAATTCTTCAAATTCTTGTAAAATATATCCTTATTTAGGAATTAGGATTATTGCGACCATCACTTGTGGGTGCCTTACTTGACTAAATATTTGATTAAACATTAAATTTTGGTCAGTGGATATACATGCCACTCAATTTTAAATAAATTAGTGATCCCTTACGATTAAAAAAATTGTATTTGTGTGTGTAATGTCAATTTTGGTTCAAATGTCTAATATAATAAGTATTAATTCCAACAGTATTAGAATTTTATTTCTAAGATCAGTCTTACCACTGAAAGATTAAAATTCTAAACAAAGAATTTGGACTTTAAATAGTATTATGAATTTTACTTGCCGTTTGATTTTTAGGTGCAAAGTAGTCAACTTTAGGAAAACTACAATGTTACGTTCTAACAAGAACTAATTTTACTCTAGATTTTTTTTTAAAACTAAATACTCAAAAGATTCAATTTGTTTCGAACTATGTTCTTATTAGTCAGTTTCAAAAACAATGTTAATTAGATAATTAAAAATAATTAATTTTAAATTTCTCATCATCAGTAAGAAGTTTTAATAATCACATGGGGAAGAATGTTTGGAGAAAATTAGTTACATCTCGAGTTACATAAAATCAACATTAAGTTAGTAAAATACGATGGCATAGATGATTCAACTTTGAACAGGAAAAATAAGCGTGCAATTATTTTATGTTGCTTCTATCATTCAGAAGCCATCAATCTTGAACTTTGGAAATATACATAATTCAATAAGTTACTTTATTGGAATGGCTATGTGGCACTGGCGACGGTTTCAAGATTTTCATTAAGGTGGTCCAGAAAAAAAACATAGTGCCTAAGATTCGAACTTGAAACTCAAGGTGAATTTTAATTCCTCACCCACTAAGCCAGCCTCTAATCTTACATTTAGAAAGTTCAAAATCAATATATAAATATATATTTTTAAATGTTTTTGAACTCCCTCTCGACTACCTCTAGGTCCGCCCTTACTATGCCCATCCGATCTCTTGGGGAATAAAAATTTATAATAATGCACTCATGCTATAATTACATACTAAGATTTTATGTAATGCTATATTTTTTCAAGTTGAAATCGGAAACAATAGCATTGGATCAAGACAGACGCCATTGAAGGAACAAAAAACCTTAAAAAATAAATAAAAGGAGAGACATTTTCTTGGTCCCTTCGAGGCCATATATCCCATTAATATAAAAATATAAAACAAAAAAAGACAGACGGCCGCCCATGGAAAGAAGGCGGACGTCACTAACGGCCATAATGTAATTTTCCAAAAATGGAACTATAAGGAATAAAAAACATGAAGATTATTGAGTATTATTAATTTTTAAAAGACAGACGCCACTTGAGGAAATAAGGAATCACAAGGAGTAAACAAAGAAATTAAAGGCACGTTACAGTATCATATAATATAAATTTAAGTTTGGTTGTATTGAAGTTATATGCTTTTTAAAAAATAAAATAATTGTCCAATTTTAAAATCTAAAGATAATTTATATTTTTGTGTCTGCTTTACTTCAACATCTAATACATTTCTCAAATCATTAAATTTAATATATTCAAAAGGTAAAATAGTAATATTACCCTTATTATTTATTGTTTCTTAAGATTTGTGCAAGTCAATAATGAACGACTATAGTTGAACTGAGGAAGTGCCATCAAAGAAATTGATTTATAACATGATGCGGATGGAGGGAGCTAGAAAGATAATACAAGTTTGGTTGCAATCAATACTTCAATCTGTCTCAATTTATGAGATTTTGTTTGATTTGAGACGAAATTTAATAAAGATGATTTTTTTAAAGTTGTAATTTAAAACAAGTTATAAATATTTGTATGACTATAAATTATTTCATTAAATGTATATGTATATTTTAAAGCTAAATTATTACTACTCTCTCCATGTCCATATTATAGTTGATCACCTTACTAAATTAAGAAAACATTAATTAAAGGCACTTTTGGATCTCTATGAAGATTATGAAAAGGAGTTGTCAAAGGATGGCAGATCCGATGTTGTCTACTACGCAAAAGAAAGAGTAGGACTCACTGATTTCTATTTAAAATCACTTGTATTTACCTTAGTTTTCTTTATTATACTTGGATCTATTATTGGAATATTGATGGTTGAATGTGTTGTTTTTTTTTTTTGTTAAACAGATGAAGGAAATTGTGAGAAACTATTTTGTGGAAGCAAAGTGGTTTATTGAGGGATATATGCCGCCAGTTTCTGAATATCTTAGCAATGCATTAGCTACCAGCACATACTATTTGCTAACTACAACATCCTATTTGGGAGTGAAGTCAGCAACAAAGGAAGATTTCGAATGGTTGGCTACGAACCCTAAAATTCTTGAAGCCAATGTGACATTATGCCGAGTTGTTGATGACATAGCAACATATGAGGTAATTAACACCTCATTACACTACATAGATCACTTATAATTACGACTTGCATAATTCCAGACAAATTGATTTCACATACTTATAAATGAATTATAATTGCCATTCCAGGTTGAGAAGGGTAGGGGCCAAATCGCAACAGGAATTGAGTGTTATATGAGGGATTATGACGTATCAACTGAAGTAGCAATGGAAAAATTCCAAGAGATGGCTGAGATAGCATGGAAGGATGTAAATGAAGGAATTCTTCGACCAATACCTGTCTCTACAGAAATTGTTACTCGCATTCTCAATCTCGCTCGTATTATAGATGTCACTTACAAGCACAATCAAGATGGATACACTCATCCCGAAAAAGTTCTAAAACCTCACATCATTGCTTTACTGGTGGACTCCATTGAGATCTAAACCATTGAGTTTTTTTTTTTTTTTTTTTGTTCCATCTATATAAGTTTCCTGTAATAGTACTGCACTTAAAACGTTTTTGTACCATGAATTTTTGATATCTTAATAATACTTCTTTTGTACCTAGCTCGATCTTCTTTTCATATGCTAAAATAAATTGTAAGATTTTAAGCAAAGAAACTACCATATGGATCATCTAACAATAAGGAGAAAGAGTGAAAAAAACATAAGCTTTATCTAAGCAAGTGACACTAGTACTAAATTCTAATAGCATACTACTCATAAGGTTAATAGTACTTTTAGTCCTTCTGTTATTCATAAATTTAATGTTAATTTTTATGATATCTAACTAATCACATTTAATCTTTAGCTAATTAATATATGCCTATTTTAATTCTTTTCCTCGTAAATACTTACCAATTTTCTATGATTATTAACTGTTCCATTATCTAATTATTGTTGATTTGTTGTGTTGTGTTGAGTTTATCGTATTTCTTCATATTTGATGGTAAATACAACTCTAAAAATAATCTGAATATAATATATTTTATACAAAGAAACAAAAGTAGACTAAAATTAAATATGTTAGTTAGGTCTGTTCAAAACGGAATCGAAATTGATAACTCAAATAGAAAAAAAGTTATTAATTTATTGGTAATAGGTTATTGGTTTAACGATTTTGGTATTGGTTTTTGATTTTTTTATCATCGGATTATTGATTCTTAACGGGATTGAAGTTTTTTCTTAATGGGTTAACTGATAACTAGATAATAAATTAATAAATTATATTAATACCATTTTGGTATATAAAGTCCTTTGACTTAGGATTTAGTTTCATATTTTTAATTCTGGTAGTCTCAAACTTTCAGTTATTCTACAATGTGTTAGTGTTGTTTTTTAGCAAGATACAATTTATCAACTCATGTGCATGGTTTATTTGGTTGGTCACCATGTTTCTAAGAGATTTTCAATAATTTATTTTTGTGTCAAATCATAACGGTTAAACCAATAACCGAACTGATAACGATCAATAACCGATAAGCCAATATATTAATGGTTCTTAACGATTTAGTATATCTACAAATCAATAACTGATTAATTGAACCGATAAACTTCAAAATCGAACCGAATCGACCAATATGCAGCACATATATTACAGAAATCAAAATCAAAATTTATAGATATATAAATGATGAACCAAAAGTATTTACAAACCGTTCTGAAAATAATGTGCTGTATGTACGGCGGAAGTGACATTACATACTACTTGAAACTCCAAAAATACTAACTAAAATAATTGCTTTAAACTCAAAAAATTGAATGTCTCAACTCTCAAGTGGATCAAGTTATCTTTTTTACTCTAAAATAGAATTGCACTATTTAATGTATAAAATTGTTGACATTTCACTTAGTGATAAAAAATTAAAAACGTTAGATGATGAAAAATTGAAAAACTTTATCAAGCCAAAAACATAATCGATTTGTACTATTCACAATGTAAAAAATAGGTTGTGACATTTTTTTAAGAAAAAAATGAGATTGTTAAGTGTGAATTTGATGAAAAGAATATTACATTAACCTTGAATATTTCTTAAAACATTATGTAAGTCTTTATGAATGATAGTGATACGTACAAGATGGCTCAAACACTATCATTATAAATTAGATTTGAATTAAAAAAAAATACAAATATTATTATATAAATTAAATCTTAATTTATTTTAGTTTATAAAATACTTTTTATTTTTTATTTTTGAAAAAAACTTAACACATTTTTTATTTATTTGGAGATTCTTTATTTTTAACGTTCATTTATCCTTAATGACATCAATGTAAGATTTGTGGAAAACATTTTAGTCTCATAAAAAATTGATTCTATATCTAATATAGACTTTTTATTTAATTGTAACACAAACATGATTTAAATTCTTAAAAGAATGAAATAAATTAATAGTGACAAATTTTTTTTGTTACAGATTCTCAGTTACATCACATATTTAAAAAAAATATCATAATTGGGGATATTTCTAGTTTTAAAGTGGTTTTGTTTCAGGTTAATATCTTCAATTATCTATCTGTTGAATGATATGCGTCAAATCTCTTTTTAGCAATCCAATTGAAGTATTTCTCTTCTCATTTGTATCCCAATTTTGTTCCAATGATAGTTTTTGTTTATTGTCCGTCAATTTAAGAACAAATACTCGGTCATTATAATATTTCACGCATATTTGTATCTTCCTTTCTCTCTCCAACTCTTTTCTTTTCATTTTCTCGCCATTTTTCATATCATCAAATAACTTTTTTTTTCTGTGAACTTATTTGTTTTTATTCATGTTCTTTTCTATTATGGTAAGATTATCAATCTAAGTACATGGTATTAGTCGAAAAACTCACTTCTTTTTAGTCATTATTACCTTTTTTTTTAAAAAACAATTTCATTAGATAAGGTATGCATAAGGCTAATTTTTATTAATAAAGAAAAAAATTAAAGGACCTCACAGGAAAAGTACAAGTAAGGGGTATCAGAACAGTTTCGGATAAATTATAATTTCTTGTTATGTCCCTTTGGATAAACTATTTTTGATTTGCTTAATACCAATAAAAATGAAGATATAGATATTTATAATTATTTTGGAGATAACTTGAATCTCTTATGTTCAAACCGCTTCATAATTATACTGATTTGTTGTTTTTCATGTCTACTATGAAACTCTGCATCAAATTTTTCATCTTCGTCGTTTAAAGCATGAAGCAACATCCAAATTTTTAAATTGGATGTTGAATTTTTTGTTTTAGAAACTATTACTCTTTTTGAATTGGATCTTGAATTAATGATGTACTTTTGATACTTATAAATGATAATTAAAAAAAAAGGAGAAATTTTGATATATTTTTTGTTCTAAGAATATGCCGATATACAAAACTATATACATTTGAGAAATTCTCTATTCTTCAAAAAAAAAATTGTCAATTCTCAATCTGTCCAAATCGAGAAAATAAAAGCACATTATGAACAAAAGAGTGCATAAAAATTTGCATTTAGTCTATTCTACTGAATTAGTTACATTTCAATTTGTATAAGTTCAACATTAACTTAATAAAATAGGATGGCATAGAAACTCAACTTTGAACCGGAAAAACAAGTGCGCAAAAATAATTTATGTTTAAGCCATCAATCTATGAACTTTACAAATAATATGTGTTTAATTCAATAAATTAAATTAAATATTGCATATCGTCCTTTATTTTTCTTTTGGGACATGATTTTCAATTCAAAGTTGCTACATTCTGCACTCAAGGAAATCCAATATTATTATATTTTGGGTGCCATCAAAATAGACCTCAAATCAACATTCCAAATACGTGCAATTGTGACAAAAAAGACTAAAAGACAAAATAATGCAATGTCTCATACTAGTTGTAGTAATATTTTATGTTGTAAGTCGTTTTCTGTATTGACACTAGAAACCCTAAGGAACATTGGACTAACATACAGACGCCAAAAAAGGAAAACAAAATTAATTAAACTTTTATACACTTGTAGCAATGTGAAAAAAATAATACTGTAACTATTATATAGGCTGTTGTGTCGTAATTTTACTATCTTTAGAAAAATCACTTTTTTGAAATGTTCCAAGTATAAAATAATTTGAGAAAAATACTTAGAAAAGAGTCGCCACTTAATTTTTTAAAGAAATTAAGAAAACTTATAATTTTCAAAGATTTAAACAGAAAAAATCATTTGAAAATACCAAAGAGGGTTCGGGTTCAATTTACACTTCGAGAAGGGTTTAAGCATTCGAGGTGCCCGCTAACATGCAGTTGACCTGTGGACTTGACTAAAATATTTTTTTGACTAATTCTTTGGGGAAATGATTTAGCATAAAAAAATAATAATTTACAATATCTGATTAACTTTGATAAAATAGTTAAACAAAGAACAATTTTTATTTTTTTTAGAAAATGAGACCTCAATTGAAACATTTGAATTAAAGACAAGTAATTGGAATTTTAACAAAACTAGATTAATTGGTTTTTATTTAAATCATTTGTTTTTGTTAATCAAAATATGAAAACTATTTTAAACTGTTTTTTTTTTTTTTAACTAAAGATTATAAATGAAAATACAAGAGTTGATAAAATGAGATTTGTTAGAAACAAAACAACATAGAGAAATAGTTCGTCTTTTGGGGAATTAACTAAGTTAATTAACAATTATAAAGTTAGAGTTAAACAACAAACAATAAATAATTAAAGAGTAAGAGAGAAATGGAATTTGGGCCTCCTTTTGGGCCAATTTCGCTGGAATTTTTGGGGTTTAATCCTAAACCCATTTTTGTATACACATGATGTATATTAGTGTATGTTAGCATGTATATCAGCCCTTTTCATGTATTTCTTGCTTCCAAACACCTGTATTCCGCCTCAGCCTTGTATTTTCCATTTTTTACATGTATATCGATGTATACTGAATGTATACAGCTGTATACATCTTGTATACAACCCCTTTTGGGTTTTCTGGAGATTGTAATTCAGCTTCCCTACTTCTTCAGACGGAATGACTCGGAGAAGAGATGTATTGGGCTAAGGAGCCCAACAGGATGCAATGAGAGACTTGGGGAGTCCATAAATGAACTCAACATGGCATGTATACAATGGAAAAGAGTAATGAATTAGTATCAAGTAACAACTCAAATTCATGAAAATGCAGTAACTAGGAATATTTGGTAACTTTGTAGAAACATAGTCTCAAGTAACAAAAAATAATGCTTAAATCATAAACATGATAATCAAAGGATCATTTTAAGACAAAACACAAAAGGAAACCCATGAAGGACTAAAACTTGTTGGATCTCACTTAAAGAACAAAATATAGTAAGTAACACATTAGAGGGGAAATTATATTACAATAATTTCAAGAAGGGCACCAAAATCCTAGAATTAAGACATTTTCCTAAAAAAAACGAAGAGGATAGTGACATAGGCTTGACCATATCATGCCATAATTACTAAATATATTTACTAAAAAAAAAGGTATATCATAATATTTTTCACTCCCTGTTGGTCAACTTTTATCATTAGATCCATTATTTATTAGAGTTGAACAACATCAGACAGTGATCAAAATGACAAAGAATAACAAAGACTTATATTTAACCTTGTTAGGACTAAAACTTAAACCAAGAAAGGGAAGCAACGGAGACTTAGATTAATCAGTTTGTTAACCCCTTTTTATTTTTATTTATGAGAAAAGACATAAAGTAAACATTAAAGTTGTCCCGAAGTTTCAAAAAGACACTTTAACTTTGCGGGTGTCCTATTACCCCATTGAGTAACTTCAAAATAGTATGTATACCCCATTTTTCACCCAATACCACTTATACAAAAATATTTGTAAGTCACGCACTAATAGTCACTTGACACGTGTTAAAAGTAATTTTTAATTATTTTTATTTGATTTCTTTGCTTTTTTTTTTTCTTTTTTTTTCTTTTTCTCTTTCTTCTTCGCCTCAACTTGTGTTCTTCAAGTAGCCATTCCTTCATCATCGCTGCAAGCCTGCAACAATCATCAATCCCGCTGTGGCACAACTGATTTCGTAGTAGCACTATCAATTACATTTTAAACTACCCACCAATTAATTTATTTATGAAAATAAACACCGTCAAATAATCAAAATCCAAATACTCAAAATATCACCAAGTCAAAATCTAAAATTTAAATCATCACCTTCTCCAACTCCTTACTCCCAAATCAAATTTTCCATAGTTTCATTGCTCCAAAATCCCAATCTTGATTTATAGGAGGAAAAAAATACTGAACTAATTTGTTATTCAAAAGAAAAAGAATGAATAGAACAACATTAGCTTTCTTTAAAAAAAAATAGTGACCATAAAACGAAAAAGAAAAAAAGGAAAAAAAATGAAGGAAGACATGGATGCCCCAAGAAATATGTATAAGCTAATGATGATAGGGAAGATGAGAAAAAATATTTGAAAAAATAAAAACTACTCCTAATAAAGGTAAAAAAAATTAATACAGGTTTTTATCAAAATAAGTCAAATCGGTCCTGTCTTCAGTTGAAATAAAATGGACCTTTGGTCCTATTTTAACTAAAATAAAATAAAAAATGATTAGGTAAATAATTAATACAGAAAATAATTGAAATGTGGCACTTTTCAATTGATTTTTGACAGCAAAAAAAGACCTTCACGCGTGTCATGTGCGTGGTCACAAACATAGTGAGAAAATGAGTCAAAATGGTCCTTTTACAAAGTTATTCAATACTTTTGTGGGGTAATAGAACGCCCGCAAAATTAAGGTATCTTTTTGAAAATTCGAGACAACTTGAGTGATGACTTTATTTCTTTACTCTTTTTTTATTTTTAATGACAAGGCTTTAATACAGATTTTAACAATAAGAACTAGTGTACTAGTTTGATATTTAATCCAAGCAAACAGGGGTCAGTGAAAAGGGCCAGAATGCAACAACTACAATATCTTGAGGTGAGCTCAAGACACACACAACATGGCAACATAATGAGATAATATTTTCGAAACAGGTACGAGCAGTAAACAAGCACAGCAAAAATAAAGTAAAAAGATATTACTGGAAAAAGAAAACTAAAGCTAAATTCGACCAAAAAAAAAAAATATTATCTCGGAGGTAAATTTAGATTAGAAGAGAATTTTACCTTTTCGTGGGCAGCGAGACGAGGACAACGAGTTGAGCGAGAGCTTTCCACAACCACAAAGGAGACTCCCACGAAAGTTTCCGATGACGGAGAACAAAAAGCTTTAGACGAGAGCTCGAGATTCGAAATTTTTAACTTAGCGACTATAGAAATCAAAATTCTTCTTATGAACCTATATCCCTGCGTTTTTCCTCTATTTTTCTCTCTATCTCCCTCCTTTCAGTGACCAAAAGAGATGAATATATATAGAAGAAGATTTAGGGCTAGAAATTAGGGGGTAAACGGGCAGAAATTTTGAATTTGAAATACTCTTTTTCGATGCAATAGTGAAGGGGATGGGAAGTTCTGAAAAGGAGGAAAAAGGGGATGGCGATGGTGATGGTTGTTGCAGACACCTGCTGCTTTTCCAGATTTGCTGGGATTTGAACATTGCTTGCTAGTCGTTTGGAAGGAAGAAGACGCAGAGGTCAGTTTGGTACTGCTGTACGTATGTATTGCTGATGGGTTTGAGTGTAATTGTGGTGAGAATGGGCCATTTTCATTGAGTTGGACCGCTGGAAAATAATGTATGAGGTGGGTTGCTGATTTGAGAAAGAAGTAGGCCTGGAATGGGATCAAAATTGGTCTCAATGAAGTTTTAAGAGTTGAGTAAAAAATAGCTTGTACTGAATTTAAGATTTGGCCACACGGATTGTGATTATAGCTATTGGAAATTACAAACGTAGCCGATTTGAATGCATTTGGTAAATTCGACTAGTAATTCAATAAGATAAATTAATATAATTAAACTAACGAGCTTCTTAATCTTAACCAAATAAAATAATCAATTTTTAAAATATTAACTATAAATTAATTAAACTAATTGGCAAAATTTAAAGCAAAACTAAAACCTTTTGAGACGATTTTCAAATAAAAATATACTAATTATATACATAACTATAAAAACATATTTATTATTTTTTAAAAATTATAAAATTGACAAAACTTACATAAAAATAACTCGAAAAATATTTCGAATTTCATAAAAGATAATTAATTCAAAATTATACCCATCACTTTAAAATACACTAAAATATAAAATCTTTTGAGATGATTTTCGAATATTTATAGGATATACTTATTTCATACATAATTATATAAAACATATATATTATTTAAAAATTATAAAAATGACACAACTATTTAAAGTAACTTGCAAACTATATTATTATTTTATTTTATTTTTGAAAATTTCTAAAAGTAATTATTTTAAATCGCTTGAAATTGAAGAAGCTCAATGATTAATTTATATTGTAGAGGGCCAAAATTGGGTGTCAACATAGGCCACTAACCAGTATATAGTCAAGTGTGGCAACCAGACGGCAATAAGTATTTAAACGTGAAAGATTGATGGCTGTGATAAAAGACTCTCACCATACATTATAAATACTCATTTCCTTCACTTCCATTTCCATCATCACTTGTTCAATTTCTCTAAGCACAAAACCAATAAAATTAACACTTCTTTTTCACAAGCAAAGTGTAGAAGAAATCGCCCTAGCTGCTGCAGTGATGAGTAACTACGGAGAGGAGGACATTGTTCGCCCTGTTGCTGACTTCTCTCCAAGTCTTTGGGGTGATCGCTTCCATTATTTCTCCCTCGATAATCAGGTATTTAATGATTTGTCAGTTCAAAGAACAAATTAATTAACTTATTTGATAAAATGTATCATATAAGTTTTCATTTGGATAAATTAATTTATAGGTTGCGGAAGAGTATGCTCAAGAGATTGAAACATTGAAAGAGCAAACAAGGAGTATGTTGTCTGCTGCTTGTGGAACAACATTGACTGACAAGTTGAATCTGATAGACATTGTTGAGCGCCTTGGCTTAGCTTACCATTTTGAGAAACAAATAGAAGACATGTTGGATCAAATTTACAAAGCAGATCCTAACTTTGAGAGTTATGAATACAGTGACTTAAGTACTTTATCCGTTCAGTTTCGACTACTGAGACAACATGGTTGCAATATCTCTCCAAGTACGTAATATAATAATCAAGACGGTCACAGTAGCTAGTAATACGTCTTTATTCTTGGAGTAACTAATAGTAATCTTTTGTTTTCAACTTGAACCAGAAACTTTTAGCAGATACCAAGATGCAAACGGAGAATTCAACGAATCCCTTAACAATGACGTCAAAGGTCTTTTGAACTTATATGAAGCTTCACATGTAAGGACTCATGGAGAAGATATTTTGGAAGAGGCACTTGCTTTCTCTACTGCTCATCTTGAGTCTGCAGCTCCACATTTGAAGTCACCTCTGAGTAAGCAAGTCATACATGCCCTCGAGCAGTCTCTCCATAAGAGTATTCCAAGAGTCGAGACGCGTTACTTCATCTCTATCTACGAAGAGGAGGAACAGAAGAATGATGCGCTGCTTTGATTTGCCAAACTGGACTTCAACTTACTTCAGATGTTGCACAAACAAGAACTCCGTGAAGTATCAAGGTAATTAACATTCAAAAATATAAATTGTTTGTTGAAAGTAATTACTCAAATTAATTCTAAGATTGGTACTTATTTTGTAGGTGGTGGAAAGATTTGGATTTTGTGACAACACTTCCCTATGCTAGGGATTGAGCAGTTGAATGCTACTTTTGGACAGTGGGAGTGTATGCTGAACCTCAATACTCTCAGGCTCGTGTCATGCTTGCTAAGACTATAGCAATGATTTCGATAGTAGATGCACATTCGATGCTTATGGAATCGTAAAAGAACTCGAGGTTTACACCGATGCCATACAGAGGTATGAACTTGCCTCTCTAACAGTTAATGGATTTATTAGACGGTTTATAAGAAGAAGAACTTACTTAATCTTTCTCTTTTATTTATTAGGTGGGATATTAGCCAAATTGATCGGCTCCCAGATTACATGAAAATCAGTTATAAAGCACTTCTAGATCTCTACAACGATTATGAAACAGAGTTATCAAAGGATGGCAGATCCGATGTTGTTCACTATGCTAAAGAAAGAGTATGAATTATGACTTACACTAGTTATTTCAATATTAATCAGTTCGTTTTTTCTTACAAGGAAATTTATTTTTTGAATAAATACTGATGTTTGAATGTCTTTGCTTGTTGTTGCCAGATGAAAGAAATCGTAAGAAACTACTTTGTGGAAGCAAAATGGTTCATTGAAAGATACATGCCCCTGTTTCTGAGTATCTTAGCAATGCATTAGCTACTAGCACTTAGTACTTGCTTACGACAACATCCTACTTGGGCGTGAAATCTGCTAACAAGGAAGATTTTGAATGGTTGGCTAAGAACCCTAAAATCCTTGAAGCCAATGTGACTTTATGTGGAGTCATTGATGATATAGCAACCTATGAAGTTGAGAAGGGTAGAGGTCAGATTGCAACAGGAATTGAGTGTTATATGAGGGATTATGACGTATCAACAGAAGTAGCAATGGAAAAATTCCAAGAAATGGCTGAGACAGCATGGAAGGATGTAAATGAAGGAATTCTTCGACCAACACCTGTCTCTGCAAAAATCCTTACTCGTATTCTCAATCTCGCTCGTATTATAGACGATGGATACACTCATCCCGAGAAGGTTCTAAAACCTCACATTATCGCTTTGTTGGTAGATTCTATTGAAATTTAAATTATCAATTCTTGTATTTACAATTTACCTGGGAACACTTGGTCCCTTGAATAAGTAATTACTTCGTTTTGTACCTAGCTACTTTAATTTGTTTAAGTTATGTAAAACAATTCTGGAAATCATGATGAAGAGATCATGGCATGCATCTTCTTTTTCCTGCTTATTGCTTTTTTTTTTCTTTTTTCGGCAAGACAATCTAATATTGGTTAGTATTTAATGGAAAATAAAACAAATTTGAATATTCCGTAGTTGTCAAAAGGCGTATGGGCCTCCATTGCAAGTGCAATTCGTTTCCACTACAATACTCATACAATTATTAGCCTTCTTGCCATTCATTTTGATTTTTAGGGTGATAAGTTCAAGAGAGTTAACTGTTCATATTTATGATTTTACTTTGAGCTATTTATATTTTCAAAAATATTTTTAAAATAACTAAAAAGGCAAAAGTGGAAAGTGGTGTTCAATTGATATTCTATTAAAAAAATTTCTTAATTAGTGTGTATTTTCTCACAAATTTAATTAATATAGACCAGAGGGGATAGTATGAGTACTCGGGATAGTATCTACTTCACCCAAAGTTTTTTTTCCTTCGAGTTTTTGGGCATTATAGTCAATAGGAACAATTTTTTTTTAAAATAAATAAAAATTACTCCTATTAAAATTTGGTAAGATCTGAAAGTATGTATAAATGTAAGTTTTGTATTAATGAAAGAGAAAATATCATGTATTAGGGATAACTTTTCTCACATAAAAATATTTCAGTATATAAATCATAAAACCGTCCATTTGCTTAATTCTTACTAAACAAACATACATTGACTTATGGAACGGTTTATTCATAACCTTAAAAAGATTGCATCATTTGAATTTATATTTAGCGTGTCAAGAAAAGTACCGCACAACTAACAATTAAAATCAAGAATCAGAAAAAATCATATATATTCTTTTATATATAATTTTAAAAATGAAAATTCCTAAGGATGAGTATGTCTGTATTACAACTCGAGGGTCATTCAACTTTAAATTTATTATTCTAATCTTTTTATTAGGTAAAAGTCATCCAATTTTAAAGTTTGCCACACAATTTTTTATGGGATAAATTTTATCATTTTATGTAACAAGTAACAAAAAATAAAAATGTAGGGCTAATTTCTTGCTAGATTAATGAGAACTCCTGCAAGTGTCTACAACTTCCATGTTTTTTTCTCACATTTGTCTCTACACTCCCCTCCTCATTTCGTTTTTCAGTTGTTTACAATACTATGAAGCCTAAAGGGACTACTTTTGTTAGACAAATTAAATCCCTAGTAGTATGTAATATTATTTGTGGTAATAGTTATATATGTACATATAAATCTCACGAAGGAAAAAAAGAAAAGAAAAAAGAGAGACGAGATTAAGAACCTGTTTGGATGAACGAGCTTATAAAAATAAATTATAAGTCAAAGTTAAAAGTCATAAGTAGATGATACTCTATTTTTGACTTTTGACTTATTTTTTTAAAAAAATTAACCTAAAAATGAGTACTTAAAAACACTTTTTAATCTTTCCAAATGAGCACTAAGCTATGAACAAACTTAAAAGAAAAAAATACTTTTATGTAGAGAATTGACAAGTGAAAATGAATTTAGGTTACCTCAGAAAGTAAAAACACTCTGAGGCAATTTTGAATTCAAAGTCGCTACATTCTGCAGCCAAAGAAATAAAAAAAATCTAAAAGTGCCATCAAAGTAGACCCTGAATCAACAAGCACCACATGAATATGCAATAATGACAAGAAAAATTAACATAAACAATCACTACATTAAAAATAATCATCTTTAGCGGCAATTAATTAACAATTGTCACTAAATATTTATTTTTAGCGACAATTAGTACTTTTTGTATATGTCCCTAAAGGCTTTAGCGACATTGAATCTAATGACACTTAACTAATGCCGGTAAAGACTTTAGCACTCTTTATTAATGTATCTATTTATTGCCGCTAGAAATTATTTTTAGTGTAGTGAATAACGAACACATACAATGTCACTATATTTTTTATGTATAATATATAGTCTTTTTCTTGAGTTGAAATTAGAAACTCTAATGAAGCATCGGGCCAACAAAATTTCCAGTCGCCAAACAAGGAAAAAGAATACGATAAGGCACAAGGAATTAAAAAAGAATTGATTTAATTTCTATAAAGTTATCATACAATTTTATTTTATTTTGTATATATTAGGTCTCTAAAAGATAAGTATGGGCTACAGGCTATAACTGGTTAAAAAAATTTAAACAGGCTCAGATGGTCACTTAATTATGAGCTCTTTTCACATAAAGTCACTCAGTTTTGATTTTTAACTCAAAAGTCATTTAACTATGAATTTTTTCATAGAAAGTTATTCAACAACTTTGATTTTTAAATCAAAAGTCACTCTATTATGGACTCTTTTCACAAAAAATAACTAAACTGCGTGTTTTACTTACAAAGTCAGTCAACTTATTTAATTAATTTTTTCAATAAAATTTATTGATTTGAAATTTTTATTGAAAACTAAAAAATTTTAAAATCTAGATATTATCTCATTTAAACAGTTAAAAATAGTATATAAAATTAAAATTCAAAAAGGAAAAAAAACATGCTGAGTGTGTATATATATAGGTTGCGTATTATTGCTCAGTTCGGTTCGATTTTGAAGTTTATCGGTTTGACTTATTGATTATCGGTTTGTAGAGATGCTAAACCGCTATAGAGCCATTAAGATATTGACTTATCGGTTATTGGTTTATCAGTCAAACCAAATGAATGTAACCATGCACATGAATTCACAAATTGCATCTTGCTCAAAAGCAAACACTTTTTACATTGTAGAATAATCAAGTGTTCGAGATAGCCAAAAATAAAGTAGGAAACTAAACTCTAAGTCAAAGACTTTAATTTATATACAATGGTATAAATAAATTATTTAATTTATTATAGGGTTATCGGTTAACCCATTAAAAAAAAATTCAAACTATTAAGAACGGATAACCGGATAACAAAAAAAAATCAAAACCGCTATCATAAAAATAGCTAAATTGTTAACTCATTACTGATAAATGAAAAAAAAAAAATTAATACGAATTATCGGATTTTGATTAGATTTTCCTAATGTATAGTCAACAAAGTGCGGCAGTTGGATGACTAGCAACAGTAACAAGATATTTTTTAAACGTGAAAGATGGCTGAGACAAATGCTCTCACCATACATTATAAATACTCATTTCCTTCTCTTACATTCCATCATCACTTGTTCAGTTTCTCTAGCACTTAACAAACAAAAGAAAGGAAAGGAAATTCTCTCTGATTTTCCACAAGCAAAGTGTATATACTAGAAATGGCCCCAGCTGCAGTAATGAGTAACTATCAAGAGGAGGAAATTATTCGCCCCGTTGCTGACTTCTCTCCAAGTCTTTGGGGTGATCGGTTCCATTCATTCTCCCTTGACAATCAGGTATTTAAGGAAGTTCCTTTGTATGCTGTTATATATATAATCAGTTGTTGGAACAGACTTGTTTTAAAAATGATTTTTTTTTTTTGTTTTTATATATATGTACAGGTTGCGGAGAAGTATGCTCAGGAGATTAAGACTTTGAAGGAACAAACAAGGAGTTTGTTGTCTGCTTCTTGTGGAATAACATTGACTGAGAAATTGAATCTGATAGACATTGTTGAGCGTCTTGGCATAGCTTATCATTTTGAGAAACAAATAGACGATATGTTGGATCAAATTTACAAAGCAGATCCTAACTTTGAGGCTCATGAATACAATGATTTATGCACTCTATCCCTCCAATTTCGAATCCTAAGACAACATGGTTATAACATCTCTCCAAGTACGTAATTAATGTATATCAACCAAGCACTACGTACATACATTCTTCTTTGTTTTTGGAGTAATTGAAATTCTACCTTACACGAGAGGACTAATTTTTTTGTTTTCAACTGTTCAATTCATGAACCAGAAATTTTTAGCAGATTCCAAGACGCAAAGGGAAAATTCAAGGAATCTCTTAGCAACGACATCAAGGGTCTATTGAACTTATACGAAGCTTCACATGTAAGGACTCATGGAGAAGATATTTTGGAAGAGGCACTTGCTTTCTCCACTTCTCATCTAGAGTGTGCTGCTCCACATTTGAAGTCACCACTGAGTAAACAAGTGACTCATGCCCTTGAGCAATCTCTTCATAAGAGCATTCCAAGAGTCGAAACACGCTACTTCATCTCCATCTACGAAGAGGAGGAATGTAAGAATGATGTGTTGCTTCGATTTGCAAAACTGGATTTCAACTTACTTCAGATGTTGCACAAACAAGAACTCAGCCAAGTATCAAGGTACGCTAGTAATTTAAATGAAAAAAAGTACTATTATTTGTTGATAGTGACTCTCAGAAACTGATATCTTGTTACGTACTTTATAGGTGGTGGAAAGATTTGGATTTTGTGACAACACTTCCCTATGCTAGGGATAGAGCAGTCGAATGTTACTTTTGGACGATGGGAGTGTATGCTGAACCTCAATACTCTCAGGCTCGTGTCATGCTTGCTAAGACTATAGCAATGATCTCAATCGTAGATGACACATTCGATGCCTATGGCATTGTTAAAGAACTTGAGGTCTACACTGATGCAATACAGAGGTACGAATTACTTCTTGAACATTTATGATTTAATTAGATGATACCATAAATTAAAGGGAAAAAAGCAAAACTATATTGAACAACACATCTTTGTTCAATTTTGAATTTTTGCCTACAAACACTAGATCACATTTCTATATGTTCTGATGAACTTATCAAATTCATTTCTTGTTCATTTATTAGGTGGGATATTAGCCAAATTGATCGGCTCCCTGATTACATGAAAATCAGTTACAAAGCACTTCTAGATCTCTACAACGATTATGAAACAGAGTTGTCAAATGATGGTAGATCAGATGTTGTTCACTATGCAAAAGAAAGAGTATGAATCATGACTTATTCCAGTTTATCAACCAATTGTGAAGCTTTCTCTCCCAATTTTTGTTTGTAATGAAATTTATTCTTAGAATAAGTACTGATGGTTGAATGTCTTTGCTTGTTATTGATAGATGAAAGAAATTGTGAGAAACTATTTTGTGGAAGCAAAATGGTTCATTGAAGGATATATGCCGCCAGTCTCTGAGTATCTTAGCAATGCATTAGCTACTAGCACTTATTACTTGCTTACGACAACATCCTACTTGGGCATGAAGTCTGCTAACAAGCAAGATTTTGAATGGTTGGCCAAGAACCCTAAAATCCTTGAAGCCAATGTGACCTTATGTCGAGTCATTGATGACATAGCCACCTATGAGGTTGAGAAGGGTAGAGGTCAGATTGCCACTGGAATTGAGTGTTACATGAGGGATTATGGCGTGTCAACAGAAGTAGCAATGGACAAATTTCAAGAAATGGCTGAGACAGCATGGAAGGATGTAAATGAAGGAATCCTTCAACCAACTCCCGTGTCTACAAAGATTCTCACACGTATTCTCAATCTTGCTCGCATTATTGATGTCACTTATAAGCACAATCAAGATGGATACACTCATCCAGAAAAAGTATTAAAACCTCATATTATCGCCTTGTTGGTGGACTCAATTGAAATTTAAATCATCAATTATTGTGTACATCTGGGAGCAGTTGGTTCCCAGCCCCTCAAATTTGTATTTGATTGATACCTTGTTGGTAACTCTTTACTAGGGTAAGAACTGCTGGCGATAGATGTTGTTATCGTGGTTACCTCTCGAAAAAAATTTATATCATTATTGACATATGAAATATATCACTTCTTTTTATATATGCCTACTTGTTTTAGGAGGTTTTGAGATAAAATCTAAAATATTTCTGTAAACTGTGTGGTAAACTACACTGCAGCTGTAGCAACCGATCCTGATATAATAAGCCCATGATAAGATATCAAAACATAAAAGCAAAATTCCCAAATATAATAAACCACTTAAAAATAATAGTACTACGTAAGAATCAACTAAGTAAGAAGGCAAAAATTAATATAGTCATAGTACAATTGTACCACTAATTGAGGTGTACTAGGAGGGGTAATTTGAGCCAAGGGGTCCATTTTATTTATATTTAATTAAATGAATCACTCATCTTTTTTAAATAGATAGATATGAACTTCAACTTATTTAAGCACATATAAATATAGACAAAGTGGATAAAATATGAGAATTCATATAGATCTATGGATCACCCAATCAAAATAAAAATTCCTAATTGCAGTATAAAGAAAATGAAAAAAAGAAAGAAAATTGGGGGTGGGTGGGGCAGCTTTTTTTTTTTTTTTTTTATGAAAAATTATTATTTAAAAAATAATAAAATAATTTCACTACGTCAAAAATGATCTTTAGCGGCAATTAATTAACGGTAATAACTTAATTGCCACTAAATATGTATTTTTAAAAGCAATTAGCGCTCTTTGTATACGTCCATAAAGCCTTTAACGGTATTGAATCTAATGACACTTAACTAATGTCGGTAAAAAATTTAGCATTCTTATTAATGTGTATATTTATCACGCTAAAAATTGTTTTGTTATAGTTGTGTGGTGGGGTGGTAGGGGTTGGGATTGGGGTATTAACAATTTTTCTTTATTTAATATTTTTTTGTCTTTAGGAGATTAAAAAATCATTTAATCCAAATCATATTTAATCAAATTTATATTTATCCGATCCGTATATTATATGACTGGATGATAGTTCAATCCATTTTGACTCGATCTATATTCAATTACTCCAATCCATTCCACCCGTTTTTCAACCCTAAGGTGTAAAGACATACTCTCTATTTCTAAGTTTTAATTCAGCCCCAGAGGCGGAGCCAGCATATTGTTAGGGGATCATCCGAATCCCTTCGACGGAAAATATTACTATTTATACATGATTAAAATTATTTTTTATGTATATATAGTAGATATCGAATCCCTTTCGACTAATTCATGTGCTTACTTCTTTAGATTTTGAACCTTTTTGAATATTTTGGCTCCACCAATGGTACTGCAGATTCAGTTTGTAGTAAAAAAAACAAGGTTTGCCGCCAAAATTTAAAGCTACTGCTTAATAAAAGCTCATTTAAATTAGTACTCTTCTGTAACGATTACAACTCGTAGCAAACAATGTAGAAGTAATATTTGTGGTCACATTACACTGTGGGTAAAAACTTATTCGCATCAGATGTTTACCTGAGATTATATGGCCTCTCCCAAATGCATATCGTGACACCTATGTGAGGGCACCAGACAGTCCACAACAATGGATATGCTTTAATTTCTAGTATCCTCTCTCAAACATGCATGTAGCACTACGATCCATAAGAGGAGATAAAAATTAGCGCAAGCGAATTCATCTAATAAATCTTTTTCGCTCGAAAAGTTACATTATATATCATGTTTAAATTATTTATTAGGCAGATGTTGAACCCATTACAACCTGATTCTACTTAAAGAAAGAAGGGGCATAAGCTCTTTTGTTTGTTGTTATTTCTTTATATTTTGAATTCACTTATTAAAAAAAATCTTACACTACTTGCATAGTAGAGTAAATATCTCAAAAGGTCACTCAACTTGGTTTTATATCAATAAAGTCACTCAACTTATAAATTTTCTTTTATAAAATTACTCAACTTAAACTATTTTTCTAGAAAATCATTATAATCAAAAAATAAAAAGAGATAATTGCACAAACTACCCTTCAAGTTTAGTTTTGTAATACTTACTTTCATTATAGTTTATAATATTAATGTTTATTTCTCTTATTTTATCTAATTTTAAATAATTATTTTATTTTTAATAATTATTTTCTTAATCTAATTATTATTAACATAAAAATTTATGATTTAACTAAATTTTTCTTTATCATATATTATTTAATTTAAATAATTTTATAACAACTTTTATTCAAGTATGTGCATTTCAAAGTATGTCCAGACTAATTTCGAAGTATTGATGTATGTGCATTTTATTATCAAAATAAAATATCTTAGCATATGTTAGTGGGTATAAATTATGGTAAAATATGATGAAACCTGAGCCAAGTTGAATTAATGCTTAATGCTTGGACAATTGAGTTGATATTAATTACGTATTGAGTTGATATTAATTAAGTTAAGAAAATTATTAAAAATAAAATAAGAGAAATAAGCATAATATTATAAACTACAATAGAAGTAAGTTTACAAAACTTAACTTGAAGGGTAGTTTGTGCAATTAATTTTTTAATCTTTTGGCTATAATGATTTTCTAGAAAAATAAATTTAAGGGTGTGTTTGGTATGAAGGAAAACATTTTCCAATTTTCTCATGTTTGATTGGGTAAAATGTTTTCCAAATCAACTCATTTTCCTCAAATTTAAGGAAAATGACTTCCCTTCAAAAATTAAGGAAAACATTTTCCAAAACTCTTCTCCAACTTCGTATTACAATTTTTTTTGTTGAAAAAATAAATTTAAAAATATTTTTTTCAAAATTTCAAAATTTTTTTACCCCAAACCTACCCCCCCCG
>JAJOOR010013426.1:0-31932 GCA_036250505.1 Solanum acaule | reverse complement strand
TGTCTTTCTTAAAGGGAAAATACATTCAAGATATTTTTCATCAACAATTTTGATCAATATTAGAAACAAATATTCAAAGATTATGCGAAACTCCAAATTTAAGCAAGGGCCATGAGAAGGACGATCAATGACATTTTAGTAATTCTAACATCATTTCAGGGCAAAAATAATAATTGTCTTTCTTAAAGGGAAAATACATTCAAGATATTTTTCATCAACAATTTTGATCAATATTAGAAACAAATATTCAAAGATTATGCGAAACTCCAAATTTAAGCAAGGGCCATGAGAAGGACGATCAATGACATTTTAGTAATTCTAACATCATTTCAGGGCAAAAATAATAATTGTCTTTCTTAAAGGGAAAATACATTCAAGATATTTTTCATCAACAATTTTGATCAATATTAGAAACAAATATTCAAAGATTATGCGAAACTCCAAATTTAAGCAAGGGCCATGAGAAGGACGATCAATGACATTTTAGTAATTCTAACATCATTTCAGGGCAAAAATAATAATTGTCTTTCTTAAAGGGAAAATACATTCAAGATATTTTTCATCAACAATTTTGATCAATATTAGAAACAAATATTCAAAGATTATGCGAAACTCCAAATTTAAGCAAGGGCCATGAGAAGGACGATCAATGACATTTTAGTAATTCTAACATCATTTCGGGGCAAAAATAATAATTGTATAATTAATTATCAAAATGAAAATCTAGAAGAATTCATACGTGTCTTTATTTTTGTGAGGGTCCATAATGATATTTTTGTAATTGTGTTAAAATGAAGAGTTATATTGGTTAACTTCTTACAAACAATAATAAATGCTAAGCTTCTTTTAACATAAGCTTGTTTTAACATGTTTTACAAAAGAAAATTTAAAACTATTTTATAATAAAATGTGTTTGAATAGTTAATACATTGTTCCTAAAAATACTTTTAAAGATTATTACGTAAATATATTTTTAATATTATGGCACATAATATGATCTCTAATAAAATTTGTATCTTGATTATTAAAATAGTCTTTAAAATAATGTATTAAATAGAAAGAGTTGAGAATGAGAGGTGTAAAACGCATTCAGCGAAAGCGATTTATGAGTAAAATTTTATTTATTCTTATTTATTGTTGAAATTACTATATTACCTTTTCTGTTTAATTTTATTTGTCTACTAGTTTTAAAATATATTTATTTATTCAATTTATTACTTTTATAATATCAAGAAAAGATAAATATTTTATCTTTTAAAAAAAGTTATGTCGTTGAAAACATGAAAAAACCTTTTCTCGGATACGTAAATAGAAAGAGTTGAGAATGAACGGCATAAAACACATTCAACGATTGCGATTTATGAGTAAAATTTTGTGGCTTATTATTTATTGTTGAAATTACTATATTACCCCTTACGTTTAATTTTATTTGTCTACTATTTTTAAAATATATTTATTTACTTCATTTATTATTTTTATAATATCAAGAAAAGATAAATATTTTATCTTTTAAAAAAGGTCATGTCTAGTGGTAGCAAATGGGTGGGTTGGGTAACATTTGGGCGGGTTAAAAATGGGTTGAGGAAAAATGGGTAACAATACAACCCACCCATTTTAATATGGGTAAAATATGGGTTGGGTAAAATACTAATTATACCCATTTAAAGAGCATCAATTCTCCAATAGTTCTCTCATCTCCAAGAAAATGAGCTGGAATAGTTTCATAACTTTGTTTCCACTCCATAGATACTTTAGTTGATTAAAATGGATCCCAAAGTAAAAAAAAAAATAACTTAGCAATGTAGAAGTATAAAGTAAAAAACTATTAAACTACATTCATAATTCTTATAAATAAGGAATTATTTAACACAAATAGAATTCACAAACAAGAAGAAAATTTCAGCAGATTAATCACAAACCCTAGCCCTAAATTTCAAAGAAAAGAAAAGGAAGAGAAAGAGGGAAGATGAGGAAGAAGGATTACGGAGAGGAGAAATTTAGAGACTTACCAAATTATCTTTGAGATTGTGATTCGTGGAAGAAACACCCATCTTTTTGCTGAAAATTCGCTTCTAAAACTTAGAAACAGACGGTTCTTTGAAAGTTTGGAGAAAACTTACAATACCCATATATGACCTGTCATTTAACCATAAAATACCCATATTTTAATGGGTAAAATATGGGTATAAGCCCAAATATTACCCATATTTAAAATCACTCTTTCAACCCATATTTGTTGGGCTATTTGGGCGGGTCCGTGAAAAGTGGGCCTAAATTGCCAGCACTAGTCATGTCTTTGAAATCTTGAAAAAATCCTTCTCAAATACCTAAATAGAAAGAGCTGAGAATGGAAGGAATAAAACGCATTCAGCGACTGCGATTTATGAGCAAAATTTTGTGTCTTTCTTATTTATTGTTGAAATTACTATACTACCCCTTCTGTTTAATTTTATTTGTCCAATATTTTTAAAATTTATTTATTTATTTCATTTATTACTTTTATTATATCAAGAAAATATAAATATTTTATCTTTTAAAAAATGTCATGTCGTTGAAAACTTGAAAAAACCCTTCTTAGATACCTAAATAGAAAGATCTGAGAATGAAAGGCATAAAACGCATTCAACGAATGCAGTGTATGAATAAAACTCTGTGTTTTCTTATTTAATGTTGAAATTACTATACTACGCCTTCTGTTTAATTTTATTTGTCCACTATTTTAAAAAATATATATTTATATTTCATTTATTACTTTTATAATATCAAGAAAAAATATATATTTTATCTTTTGAAAAAAGGTCATGTCGTTGAAATCTTGCAAAAACCCTTCTTAGATACCTAAATAGAAAGAGCTGACAATGAAAGGCATAAAACGCTTTCAGCGAATGCGGTGTATGAATAAAACTCTGTGTTTTCTTATTTATTGTTGAAATTACTATACTACCCCTTCCGTTTAATTTTATTTGTCCACTATTTTAAAAATATATTTATTTATATCATTTATTACTTTTATAATATCAAGAAAAGATAAATATTTTATCTTTTAGAAAAACGTCATGTCGTTGAAAACTTGAAAAAACCCTTCTCAAATACCTAAATAGAAAGAGCTGAGAATGAAAGGAATAAAACTCATTCAACGAATACAATTTTTGAGCAAAATTCTGTGTCTTCTTATTTATTGTTGAAATTACTATTCTATGCCTTCTATTTAATTTTATTTGTCCACTATTTTTATTTATATTTTTTATTACTTTTAGAACATCAAGAAAAGATAAATATTTTATCTTTTAAAAAACTGTCATGACATTGAAAACTTGAAAACCCCTTCTCAGATACCTAAATAGAAAGAACTGAGAATGAAAGGGATAAAACCCATTCAGCGAATGCGATTTATGAGTAAAATTTTATGTTTTCTTATTTATTGTTGAAATTACTATATTACCCCTTTTGTTTAATTTTATTTGTCCAATATTTTTAAAATATATTTATTTATTTCATTTATTATTTTTATAATATCAAGAAAAGATAAATATTTTATCTTTTAAAAAAAATCATGTCGTTGAAAACTTGAAAAAACTCTTCTCAGATACGTAAATAAAAAGAGTTGAGAATGAAAGGCATAAAACACATTCAGTGAATGCGATTTATGACTAAAATTTTGTGTCTTCTTATTTATTGTTGAAATTACTATATTACCCCTCCCGTTTAATTTTATTTGTCCACTATTTTTAAAATATATTTATTTATTTCATTTATTACTTTTATAATATATGAATATTTTATCTTTTAAAAAAAGTCATGTCGTTGAAAACTTGAAAAACCTCTTCTCAGATACCTAAATAGAAAGATGTGAGAATGAAAGGAATAAAACGCATTCATCGAATGCGATTTATGAGCAAAATTTTGTGTCTTCTTATTTATTGTTGAAATTACTATACTACCCTTCTGTTTAATTTTATTTGTCCACTATTTTTGAAATATATTTATTTATTTCATTTATTACTTTTATAATATCAAGAAAAGATAAATATTTTATCTTTTAAAAGAAGTAATGTCGTTGAAAACTTAAAAAAACTCTTCTCATATACCTAAATAGAAAGAGCTGAGAATGAAAGACATACATGTGTGTCGTCTTTAATTGAAAATGAGTATTGGAATGCCCATATTTATTTTATTGCTATAATTTAACCTTACTTGATTATGGGAAAAGCATAAAGTTGAAGGTGAGGCTTAATTGTATTTTCATTGAAAATGATATTGTGAAGTTTGTAGCATTTATTTCAATCTTTGAGCGAGAAAGTCTAAAACATGAAAATTTTCATTCACTTTGAACATGAGGAAAACAAATAATAAGGTCTTCTATGATGAGCTTGAACTTGAGCAAAGGAAGACAAAAGTAGTTGTTTAATGTCTGTTTGGAGAAGCTATTGTTTCAAAAGTTAATCACACATCTAGAGTACAATCACTTCCTTTTCATTATTTGCTCCAATATTTCTTAATATTTAATTGAGATGGTAATAAAACTTGCTTTTGAAGTAGTCTTGATTATGCAGTATAAAATAAATTGTTAATTCTTAAAGAATAGCGTCAAAGTGTGCTTTACAAGTAGATTTTCTATAGTGCATTCAATATCTATGTAATAATAATCGACTGCCTTCTTATATGTATATTGATAAGCTTTGAATATGGATGCTAAATTGTCAATGTTTGACCAACTTAATATTGAACTAATTGTTGAAATTTGAAAGAAAATGATAGTGGATCTCGCTTGTTTGTTATTCGATGTGGATTCTTTTATTGTGCAAGCTAAGAAATGTGATCCGTTACTAAATGATGGACATTGTGTTTTTTGAAATTACGATTATTTAAAAATATTTTTTACTACGTTGGATTGCGAATATATTTCATAGGTAGATCAAACCCACAAGTAAAATTATAAAACATTGGGCCCGTGCTTAGCACGGGCAAGAACCATCTAGTATTTCTATTATATAGAAATGCCAAGCAGAGGGCGACCAATGGCAAAAGGGATATTAAATCAAATATATAAGGGTAAATTATAACTACCATGCACTCATGCTCAAACCAAGGCTCTATTTTTTTTATACTCTAGAAGCATCTACATCTTTCTCCACTCATCACTTTTCCAATGAAAATAAATAAATACTTATCTAATTTGCATCGATCTTCATCAGTTTTCTTAGATTTTCAAGACTAATGGGTTGAGACTTGAGTGTTTCCAGGTATGTTTATTCTTAAATCTCTTTGGTTAACTTCAAAATTTCCAATTTTGTGTGACCATTTCTTTTTTCTTGCTCTTAATCAGTCCTTTTAGCATTATCTTTCCTTTTCAAATATTCAAAGATGGCTTCTTTTCACTTTCTTAATTGGATATTACAACCCTAGGTCGTTCCAAAAATATGAATTGATAAAAAAAAATTAGAAATGTGTTTTTCTTCAATCTTCTATCTTCTATTTTCTTAAAATTATCTCTCGTAGATTATGGATAATTGAGGTTTCTATGTTCTCTTGTGCTCGTGTTTAATGGTATAACAAAGCCTTCATCTTAGTATTGAGACACTCATATAGCTAAAGCATCACGGCAAAGGCAGTCGCTTTATTATGAAATATTCTTGCCAAAGAAGAATACAAAACAACCGACATAAATGACGATATAGTAGAAATATGGTATTAGTTAGGCTTTAAGTCATACAAATTAAATTTTCAAGAAAACAGATGTGAGGTCCAATAAAATCCTATTTGCTTACCAAAATACTAATAGTAATTCTTAAGCTTTGAGTAAATAGGAATATAACGTGAATATCCCCAAAGTGTAGTGCTCTCTGTTTTTCATGGTTGATATTTTTTTCTCTTACACTTACATTATTTGTATGCTTAATTGGTAGTTCTTGTATTGGATGGCTGGTGGAGCACTATTTGTTAAGGTGTCCATGATACTTAGTCACTTTGCCTATACATGTGTGTTTCTCTTCTTATAGAATAGCATCGAAGTGCTGATACAGTGTATTTTTTTGTTGGTTAGGCTAGCTAAGTATTGTCTGATGTTATGCTACTACTGAATTAGGAATTACAAATGTTTGACCTCTTCTCACTCTTGCTACATTTATTAGAATATAAAACTTTTCGACCTCTTCTTTATTATGTGTTTTGTGTCTTTTTCTCCAAAAATTTGTGTCTTCTGGTGCTTTTATCCTTAAGCTTTTTTTTATATGGTCAAATCAAATGTTTATTGGACACTAAAATATCAATGTTCATCAAGAAGTTGTACATGTAATTTTTTCTCTTATTCGATCCATTAGAACAGCTGGGAGGCTTAGATTGATACTTCTCTAATTATAAATTAATTAAGGGATCATACTATGTTGAAACCTAATCTTGTCATATAGTAACCGTATTTGGGTTCTAAGTATTCCCGACTTTCATTGGTCATCTTACTCTTCCCGTGTATTTGCACCATTTGATAAAGTTTTGTACCCCGTTATTTCTTTCACAGTTTAAATTATTTTCATTTGATCCTAGACAATTCTAACCTTTATAACATGCGCTAAGTTGTGATCGCATTCACAACGACACAGTCATTTGATGTAACTGATGCTTTTACTACAAATCTCCCAAGTCATTTTTCCTATTTGGTTGAACATATAGTAAATAGAACATAGGCATGGTGATCATCACCAATTATAGAAATGATATTCACTTGTTATAGAGTTGGCATTGCAAAATGCGAATCAAATGAAAATGGTTTTCAAAATTTTGAGGCATTTTCAGGATTTCATATATAAATTATTTCCAAATATAATGAAAAGAAGATGATTTCAACAAGTATCAAATATGATATAGAGCTTAGAAAAATTGACAAAACTGTCGACAACAAGCAAAACAATCATATAATATAAGTTGTAAAAAGAATGTCAAAAACTGATTAACCTTTTCAATTGTCGTTCGTATTCAATGTCTTCATTCTTTGACAATTCTGATAAGAATGACATTGTGATACTCTAACGGGAAGCATGTATAGAAAAATCTTAAATTCCTTTTATCGGAATCGACTCTAATCGTGATATTGACTCTATTATGATACTTGTATCTGTTACATTCTTATAGCTCTCCGTAGTTCTGAATATTGCTAAATTTACTACAAGTAAAAGTTTGAACAAAGTGAGAAGAATTAAGTCTGATTACACCAACATCGAACATAATAACCTATCTTATCCCTCTCATTTCAAGCTATGCAAATAAAAGTATGGAAAACAAAAAAAAAAAAATACTTCACATCAGTTTGAAAGGTTTTCTTGCTAGTAATAGAGGTCCTTAATGTGATCGTAAACTCATGTATTAGTCCTCAATTACTATGAACTTTTGAATTCTTACCATTCCCCTAATCTTTACACTTTAATGTTCAATAATTTTATTTTAAATTGTGTTTCACAATTATCTTGGTCTTCATTTGAAAATAATATTGAATTTTTGTCATTAATTAATAGTCTTTTTCAAACTGATTTGAAATATCTTTTGGTCTATTGACTCAGCTTACAATCTTGACATAATACAAAGATCAGAAGGTAGGAACACATTTTCATTCATTTGGTTCCCAATTAAGGATCATTTTCATTTGGAAAATTTTATTTGATTGAAATGAGAAGGAAGTTGTCTTGACTATCTTCTTTTCATACTTTTTGGTTGTTGGACATAAATGCAACAAGAGTTGCACATTAATCTACTTCGAGCTATAAGGCAGACACTTTTGAGATAATAATGCTCCTCAATAAATATTATTTAAAGTTGATACTGCCAAAAGCTCCTCAAGAACTATGACACAATTCATTCAAGTTTCTTCCTTCGTTTATGTTGGTTTTGCAAGTGTCCAATAAGATAGGATTTGATGCAGAAGTCCAATATAGAATCTTGAGATAATTCATTACATTTTGAAGTCTTACAATTGTTTCTACTATGTTGATTTACAATTGTATCTACATGTTGATTTACAATTGTATCTATGGTAAGTGTCTTTTCCTCTTTCGATTTCATTTTTTCCATCTTCAGGTTTTATTCATCTTTCTCATGAAATGGATATTTCTTCATATCTACAAAGAAGGCCAGAAATTTTATATGTTTTCGCGCAATAGTAGGGAAGATGATGGTGAAATATAAGGTAAGTCTCTATCTTGGATAAACAATTTTTCGCTTTGGTTCTCTCATTCATTCTTTGATTATGTTTTTTTTATGCTTTTGTTGGGTTGTTGTTGGTGTTGAGTATGAATTTCTGGCTTCTTCTCATAGTTGAGTATCTTCATTTGAGATAATTGATATGCCATTTACATTCTGCCTTGGGAATCTCTTTGCATTTTTTTCTTTTATTTTTCAGTTCAACATTTATGATTTTATACTAATAATGGAGTTTTCCTCTTTCTTCATATTTTCTAGGGTGGATTTTGAGCAGAGGAAAGTAAATGTTAGCTGTATAAATAGGAGGGAATATGTGGCTTTTCTTTACTGCATTTTTGGTATGTGATTTTGTAAGAATTTCCTTATTCTCTCTTTAATTTTCATTCTCGAGTTCTTTTTTATAATTGTTATTTCTGACTCTTAGGCGCTCTATATCTTACCATTTATTGTCGATTCTTTTGCTTTATGTTCCTTCATTTTTGGAAGATCTATTTTGTAGTTATGAAAAAGTTACTACTTATTTGAATATCTATGTTTGCTCTTTTTTCATTCTCGCTGTTCTTAGAAATTGCAGTCAAATGAAGCAACATGAATAATAAAAAACGATTAGGAAATCCTACCTCCATTGCATCAAGTTGATGACGATAAAGGTGGAATCCATCCATTGAAAGAACAATAGCAACTTCTGGATTTTCAACTTGAGAATCAAATCAAAGGAATAAGACTTTTGGGGGCATAACTTATTATTGACTCTCTTAGCTACTTCAAATTCAACAGTGCTCTTTTTAGCACCTCATGGAATTGGCCAATATACCATTTTAGTCAAGTGTTTGTTGATGATAATAGAAGTTTGTAGTTATTAAAAAAAAAACATGAAACACAAACAGTGGGAAGAGATCAAAGATGATAAAAGTAATAATATCAAAATAAAAAAAATGGAACTCAATGTTCATAAGAGGAAAAATATGCACGTTTGAGTGAATGACTAGATGTTCATAGCCATAAACATCTTAATCACTGAATTAAGATACACAATTCTACTCATTTAAATTGTTCAATGTATGTTATTTTATATAGACTGAGAGATGTGTTTTATATTATTTATGTTGACTCAACTTCAAATTTTGAAACTCAGATATGCATATTTTAAGTATGGACATTGACTCATCTACTGATTTAGTGACTATGATGTTTATGTATATTTACTCTCTTCTATTAACATATTTACACAGCTAATCGAGACATACATTATGGTTGTCGCTTCTTGGGGGTATATCTTCTGCCTTTTGAGGGAGGGAGATGCACGTGCACCTGTTAACTTCAAAATTTTTTTTGTATATGTTGAAACTTCAATCAAAGCTGTGTGAATCTCAATTCACCATTGATGAACCTTCTGGAACAGGAAGAGAAGAAGACAGAGCTTGTGAGAGTGATTGGATAATTGGGGAAAATGAATTGTCGAATTAATCTCAACTAAGTCTTTACAATATATACAGATAAAAGAGAATCAGCTCAACAAACTATTCTAACAAACATAGTAACTAACTCTAAACAGTGTTAAATAACTATCAACAGTAATTAACAGTAATAACTAACTACTAATTAATTTGTCGGCTAATTACTAATTAGATTAAGGACTAATATGTAATCAATCTCAACACCCCCGTCAAGTTGGAGGTGAGTAGCTCACAGCCAACTTGTGAAAAATGATAGAATGCTTTGAGCTTGGTAAGGGCTTGGTCAGAACATCAGCTAATTGTTCCTCAGTTGGTATATGGTGAAGTTCAATAAGACCTTCCTGCAACTTTTGCCTAACAAAATGACAATCCACTTTGATATGCTTTGTTCTCTCATGGAACACAGGATTTCATGCAATATGAACAGCTGCCTGGCTGTCACAAAACACATGAATATGTAGATTACATGGCACATGTAGTTCAGTCAGCAATTTTTCCAGCCACACCAATTCTCTAACTACCTTTCAGACAGCTCTGTATTCAGCTTCTGCTGAGGATAAAAGATGGTTGTTTGCTTCTTAGATTTCCAACAAATAGGACTATCTCTCATCAACACAATGTAACCACTCACTAACCTTATAGAATCAGGGCATGCAGCCCAATCTGAATCACAGTAGGCAGTAACAGTGCAGTTCTTGTTATTCGATAAGAAAATCCCTAGACAAGGATCACTCGTGAGATACCTCAAAACATGATATGCAGCTTGAAGATGTGGTTCCCTAGGAGAATGAAGAAACTGGCTAAGATGCTGGACACTAAATGATATATCTATCTTGGTATGTGTCAAGAAGTTCAACTTTCCCACCAGCTTTCTGTAGTGTGTAGGATCCTTCAATAGTACCCCCTCATTGGCTTTTAGTTTAACCATGGACTCAAGAGGAGACATAACTGGTCTACATGAGGAACAATCAAACTCTTTCAACAAATCAATAGTAAATTTCCTTTGTGAAATCAAAACTCCAGTTTCCTTGTAAAGTATCTCTAATCCCAGAAAATAATGGAGCTTCCCTAGATCTTTTATCTTGAATTTATCATGAAGAAAAAATCTCAGGGAACTAATCTCACCAACATCAGTTCCTGTCAATACTATATCATCAACATAAATAGCTACAAATATAAGGGAAGTACCAATAGCTTATTCTTCTTGAAAATATCTATGTCTTCTTGTTGCGGATTCGTGAAAAGAGCTAAGATCTGCTGCTATTTCCAAATTCTGTGCCACGATACATGACATTTGCCGATGGATGGAGTTGTAGTGGATGTTTCTGTTGTTCCTCGTACGGTAAGTCACTAGAACGTCTTTCTGAAAAATAAGGAATAATCATTGTCTGAGTGAGTGTACCCTCTTGAGAAAAGGACCTGAGCTAGCTTATCATACCATTGCCTACTTGCTTGTTTGAGACCATATAGAGACTTTTTGAACTTGCAACACATGCTTGAATCATCTACTAGCAGTCCTTATGGTATGGTCATGTAAACTTCTTCAGATAAATCTCCATGAAGGAAAGCATTGTTGACATCCAATTGATACATGCCCCAACCCTTCTTCACAGTTGTGCTGATTAGTGCCCTTAATGTAGTCATTTTCACCACTGGAGAAAATGTTTCATTGTAGTCAACACCTGCCTGTTGAGTGTAACCTTTTACCACAAGTCTGGCCTTGTATCTTTCCACTGAACCATCAGCTTTATGTTTGATTTTGTACACCCATTTACATCCTATTGCTTTCTTCCCTGTAGGTAACATAACAAGCTCCCAAGTATTGTTAGCATATAAAGCTTCAAATTCAGATTCATTGCTGCTTTTCAAGCAGGATCTACCATTTCTTTTTCATATGAAGAAGGTTCAGTGTCATGTGAAATATTGTTAATCAGATGTTAACTGTTTGGACTAAAACTGGTGAAGGAGGTGTGGTGAGTAAAGTGAGGAGAAGGTAATGATGATGAGGTTGAAGCTTCAGATGAAGGTAATGAGTATTGGTACTCTTTAAGGTAGGCAGGGATGGTATGTGATCTTGTAGATCTTCTAAGATTGTGGTGTTGATCTTGATGTGCAGTGGTGTTTGGTATGTCTGTTACAACAGGATCACAGGGTGGTGGTGAGGTGTCATTGTGAGGAAGTGGATTTGGTGGTAATGGCAGGGCAGTATTAGTGACATTATTAATGGTATCATCATCCAACACATTAACTTTGTTAAAAGAACTATTAACAGAATTCAACATGTTTGAATTTGTGGTTAGCTGTTTTAATATTGTGGCAAAACTAGAGTTTGGGTCAGAAATAGAACAAGGAAAAACATTTTCACAAAAAACCACTTCCCTGGAAACATGTATTCTTTTGGTGCTCAAGTCTAAAACCTTGTCCCCTTTGTGTTGAAAGGATATCCCACAAAGATGTGTGGTGTGGATCTTGGGTCAAACTTGCTTTTGTGAGTTGTGATGGTAGGAAAACAAAGACATCCAAAAGATCTTAGGTGAGAATACAATGGTTGTTTATTATATAATGTCTCAAATGGAGTCTTTTCATGGAGTGTTGAGTTGGGAAGTCTATTAATAAGATAAGTTGATGTCAGGATACACTCTCCCCAATATTTGTTAGGCAATTTGGACTGATACAACAATGCTCTAGCAACTTCTAGAAGATGTTTATGCTTTCTTTCTACCACACCATTTTGTTGTGGTGTGTATGGACATGTTTTCTGGTGTATTATGCCTTTATTTTGAAGGTAGACATTTGTTTCAGTATTGAGGAATTCTGATCCATTGTCAATTCTGATAGTTTTAACAGTGGTTTGAAACTGGTTCTCCACAAGAGAGACAAAATTCTTTATAGTTTAGAGTGTATTGCTTTTGCAGGTGAGGAGTTGAGTCCAGGTTGACCTACTGAAATCATCTACAATGGTCAGGAAATATTTGTAACCATTGTGGGTGGTTTCATGGTAAGGTCCCCATAAGTCTAGGTGAAGGAGGTCAAAAGGTTTGTTACTAGAAGAAGTGGTCTTTGTTGGGAACGGGGATCTTGTTTGTCTGGCCATGGGACATATAGAACGTACAAAGGGTTGTTTGTGTGAAAAGGGTATGGGAATAGAAGAGATTCCTTTCATCTTTATAAAGGGTACATGGCCTAGCCTGTTGTTCCATAAAAGATCAACATTATTACTATGAGACATGCATGATATGGGAGGATGAGCAGAAGTAGAAATAGAATGAGAATTGAAAACATGAACTGCAACTTTATTTCTTTCACTACAAGACAGGCCAGAAATATCACACGAAGAGTTACATGATGTTGAATTAGAACTAGAATTACTACACAAAGAGTTACATGCTGCAATACTTAAACTTTTGGAAATGATTTTGGCAATGAAAAATCATGTGATCCATTTGCTTGAACAGTAAGACTGGAACAAAGAGTATGACACATTGAGCATAAGAAATATAGTCCACTTTGTGTTCTACCAATCTCCAAATGGCTCTTCATTGAAGGGCCCTGCATCAAACAAGAACAGGAATTGAAACTAATGACACCTTTAAAATGAGAGACTAAACAATGTACTGAGATCAAGTTGAACTTAAAACTTGGAGTAAACAGAACTTTATACAAGGTTAAGGAAGGATTCAAACAGACATCACCAATTTCTGTCACTTTAACTCTATAGCCATTTGGTAGATTTACTAGGAAAGAGTAAGGTAATGGTCTTATATTGGTTAACAAATTCTTGTTGAAAGTCATGTGATTTGAGGCACTAGAGTCTATGATCCAGGAGTCAACAGAGGGAGTAAAACATTTACATGACAATGTACCAACATCAGTAATTGAAGAGGAACAGGTTAGAATACCTACAAAGTTTGCAGCTCCACCAAAAGTGTTGTTTGCAGCATCTCTAGTTGTGTTTGTATTGTTGTTTCCTCCTTGGCCCTGAATGTTTTCCAATAGACTCACTAGCTGCTCAAGGTGTTGTTTAGTTAAAACTAGAGTTTTCTTCTCATGATATCTATCTTCACTTCCTTCATGACATTTTCCTTTGTGTGCAGCAGCTGCTGTTCCTACAACATTCTTACCTTTGGTGATCTTAAAATCTTCAGGGAAACCATGGAGTCTGAAGCATTTTTATCTTGTATGCCCAGACTTCTTACAGTAATCACAGAACAAATGAGACTTATTTGGAGGCCTGCTTCCTCCACTGCTTCCTCCACTGTTATTCCCCCAATTTCCTCCACTGCTGCTACCACTGTTACTTCCCCAATTGCTTTTAAATGGAGCATAATTTGTCTTAAAATTTGTACTAGTACTAGCAGCATTCACATGTAAGGAGGTGGATTCCAGGTTGAACTTAGCATGAGGTTTGACCTCTCTCTGCTTTTCCTCTTGTACTAAGATGGAAAAAGCTTGGGCCATGGTAGGTAAGGGATTCATCATTAGGATGCTGCCTCGAATGACTGTGTATACTTCATTCAACCCCATGAGGAAGTGAATGAGCTGTCTATCCTACTCAGCTTTGTACATTTTTGTTTTTCCACCACAAGTATATGAACATGTGCATTGGCAGCTAGTGCCCAAAGTAGTAAGTTCCTCCCATAGTCTCCTAATTTTGGTATAGTAACTAGTAACATCAAGGTTCTCCTGAGTTAATTCAGCTATTTCGCGTTGCAATTGATACAACTTTGCTCCATTTGTTTGATCGTACCGATCGGTTAACTCATCCCATAACTCCTTTGCATTGTTAACATATTGCAAGTTATCAGCGAGATCTTTTGAGAGTTAATTGAGAAGCCACGAAGTGACCATATCATCACATCATTCCCATTGGGAAAAATTGCCTGAATCTGGATCTAGTTTCATGATTTTTCCATTGATAAATCCTGTCTTATTCTTCACTGATAATGCTTTGAGAACTCCCCGTCTCCAGGAGCGATAACCTGATCCATCAAAGAGAACTGGAATGATCGAAGATCCAGCATTCTCAGATGGATGCATGTAGAAAGCATTGGTGGATAAGACTGGTAGATCCTGAACTTGAACTAGTGGTGCAATTTCCTGATCGAGATTTGGAGCCATGACTACTGGAGATCAACGATGACAGAGAACAGAAGGAAAACGAAGAAGAAGACAAAAGATGCGGAAAGAAGAACCTTACGGCTCTGATACCATGTTGAAACTTCAATCAAAGCTATGTGAATCTCAGTTCACCATTGATGAACCTTCTGGAACAGGAAGAGAAGAAGACAGAGCTTTTGAGAGTGATTGAATAATTGGGGAAAATGAATTGTTGAATTAATCTCAACTGAGTCTTTACAATATATACAGATAAAAGAGAATCAGCTCAATAAACTATTCTAACAAACATCGTAACTAACTCTGAACAGTGTTAACTAACTATCAACAGTAATAACTAACTACTAATTAACTTGTCGACTAATTACTAATTAGATTAAGGACTAAGATGCAATCAATCTCAACAGTATTTATGTGCATATGCCTTTCAAATTGTAACACAATTTTCATAAATTTAGTGATAAAATAAGTTACAAAGTGTCTTATATTGATTCACAAAAGAAAATTTTAGAGTAGGTAGGTAGGAGAGCATCTGTGTAAGGACAGAGCATACCATTAGATTGGACGTTTATTTCTTTAATTCCTAACTTTTATATTGCATAATTGATCTAAATGAAGATTTTTCAAGGACAAATGAAAATAGGTTAAGATTGGATTGAATAGGTCCTGTCAATGTCTTAGACAACTCTAGATTACAATCAATTAATTTAAACAAGAAAAATATGGCAAGTGTCTTAATTGGCATATGAAATTTGTCTTTTTCTTATCTAATTTAGTAGTTGATACACATTTATTCTGATTTGCGGAGAGTAAGGAAGTTTGAATGACCATATACTTTTGTAATGTGGTTGTTAAATGCGATGAAAATATTATGAACTTTTTCACTCATTACACAGTAATGATCTAAATTTGTCGAAATGACTGGTGCTGCTCTTTGATTGCACCAAAAGGTGATAAAGTGAGTGCTAATATCTCTTTATGATAAATATTATCGTGATCTGAGGCAGTGTTGAGATTAATATTTCCATGTCACAAAGATTGGTAACAATAATGTAGTTTAATTTTCTCCCTGCTCAATTTTTCACGGTATTGCTACTACAAGCATTAATCTAATATAAGTAAAATAGGTGGAATATATATACTACTCATATTGCCAGTATCGATATATGTATGTGATATAATAGACATATCAACTTCAAATGAACAAAGATAGAATCTGTGGTTCGCTTGGTTTGAAGGAACTATTCAAGCTGAAATCACATTATGATAGGTCCAATCTAGAAAAGGCATAAATCACTTATAAGGAACAAGTAGTTTCATCCACAGTATTGATCATAGTTTTTTATATTGATTGGAAGGAAAATCAGGACCGACAACCATAATTTTAGTAGTCTCTGCGTTAAGAGATATTGAAAGAGTAAGTTCTAATTGCATGTTGCATATAAATTAAATGTTGTCTCTCCATGAAAAAAAAAAGAGATATTGAAGAAGAGAGAGAAGAGTAAGATCAATCACAGTTTTAAATATTACTCCCTCTGACCCTAATTACTTGTCCATTTTGACAAATCAAGAAAGGACAAAATATTTTTACCTATTATACGCTCAATTAATTACTTTGAAAAATCTATAACATCTTGAAAATCTTAAGTTTTTAATTCATCCACTTCATAATTAATAGGGATAAAATGGTAAACTCACTATATAAATAATTCGTTTCATAATAGGTGTGTCAATTCAAAAGTGGACAAGTAATTAGGGATAGAGAGAGTACTTTATAGGTTTATCTACTTACATTTTCTATGTCAATTAGTTACCAAAAGGAAATATTAATTGTAACCTGCCTTAATGGGAACCCTTACCAGGAAGAAAAGAAACAAGAAAGTTTTGTTTTGTTGAATAATGAGTAAACAATTCTTTAGATCATTATTCAATATGGGAAAATTTAATTTCTGAGCTATATTCACAATCCTCTACTTTGCCGGGTATGAATGGGGCATTTCCTTTCATTCCAAGTAATGAAGGTGGTAATGTAATACTAGCCAGACTCTTGTGAAATTGATAAAAAATGTTTTATTATTAATTTAATCCACCTTGCATAACACATAAATTGTTGGACAAAAAACAGTTTTCAAAATAATTTGTTTGGAATATACATTAAGTTTGCATTTTATTTAGATGCTTATAATTGATGCATTGTTTGTCGTAACTAATATTTTAACAGAAACATCACTTTTTGATGCTTAGGACTATTGATTTAGTCAGATACTTGGTGTCATTTCCCGCCACAGCTCATATGTTGAGCCTGTTTGGTGATAGTGGAACGAAGTTTATACGGTAATGTAGTACAAAGGTTTTCAATTTATACTACCAAGTTAGTTTGATAACCTTTAACACTTCTCACATGAGTGGAATATCCTTTAAACAGTAATGTCAAAGACAGTTGTGGCAATAAATTTAAATTGAATAGCTGATAAAGTTTTCAATTGTTCTTGTTGGTTGCTTCTAATAGAGTTAATTATTTTTGCAGGAGGTTTTTGGTGCTTCTTTCCGTCAACAAATCATAAATCTCCTGATGTTGTGATTTTTTCACTGCTCAATCAGTTCAAGCAAGTGAATAAGCATATTTAGACCAAATAACAATTAAAACGTAGAATATAGAAAACATGTATGATGGAGTTGAATTACCTATTTATTTGCCCTTGTATACAACAATTCAGTTACTTAATTGCTAGCAAAGGATGATGTAGTCTGATTTATAGGTAGTCTTTTATGTTTAGCACCTTTACCAAGGCTAGACTTGAGCTTTTGTGTTCGTAAAATTGTGGTTGTTCTATGGTATGTATTCATGTTTATAGTTTAGATGGTAAATCCATATAAATATTAGACAGATGGAATTAAATTTGAATTTGAAATGTTGGGCCCGTGTTAGCACGGGCCATATCTATCTAGTTTTTTCTATTATATAGAAATGTGAACCTAAGGACGACCAGGGGTAGTTTGGTAATTTTACGCTGACAAATGTTCTCTCTCCCCAAATCTAGAACCATTAAATGCAAGATATTTAACCCACTATAAACCACAAATTTTCATTTTCAGTTCTTCCATCTCTCTTGTTGGAAACATATGGATTCTTGAGAATTCCTGGTTTATTTTCTTTCAAATTTTGCAACAAAACAACAACAGCGTAACATGGATTCTTCAGAATTCCAGGTATATTTTCTAGTAATTTTTGCTGCAAAATTCTTTCAGTTTTTTTACACACTTGAATTTTACGACTAAATTCCAAGTTGATGTCATTGTTATTCTATCTCATTCTCATTCCCAATTTTATGGATGAAATTCATGGGTGATGTGAAGGTTTATATAAGAAAATAACAGATTACTAACGGGTTCGAGTTCACACTTTCTGGAATTGAACTGTTTTTCTTATCAATAGGTATGTATGTACCGATTTGTTAAAGGTTATTCAACATTGTTGTTTGGATCCAGTTACTCTGTACTCTAGCTCTCCATTCTCTCTGTATTAATGTAGATGATATTGAGACTCCTTTGGAAAAAAAAATAGACAATTGTTAGGTCTATAGTGATTAAAGCCCTTTCAACATAGCTTGTAATCGAATTGAGTTTGTAATAAATAAACAGTTGCCAATGGCTTTTGATGATCCAGTAGGAAAAAAGAGAACAGTTTCGTGCAATATTTACATTTATATATGTACACGAAAACGGAGTGACAAGATACTATGCAACTCCTCTTGTATGAACTGATGTCATTTAAATGTAGTAGGAGTTGTGTAACGGTAGAAAATACATGTTTCTTGTTGAATGAATCAACTTCACCAAAATAAAAATTGAAAAAAATCCCAACAACATTAGTATATTGAGGACAATATTACATTGAAAGCTCAAATAAAGAGGTGGGAAAATACCCTATGCAGGCTACTGGTTCAAGTTGAGTACATCACTCATATTGGTATCTTCCTAAGGTTCAAAATGTATGTTTTAATTCTTTTGAGTCACCTGCAATCAAAATTATACACAAGTTACACGCCAACGTGCAAGTAAAGAAAGAGCTATTCTTTTGGCTTATCACGATCTTGCACGTGATCAATAGCGTTTAAATGTACATTTAGCAAGCTATTTCTACTGATTTAAACCTTGCACATGATTAATCAACGTAGACAATACCTCTAAATTATTAGATAGTGAGTTTGTTTCTGATAGACCCTCGACTTAAAGAAAGCAAAATTACAAACATTAATCTCACACACTAAAACATAACTCAAAAAATTATGTGATCTCACAAATTTGTTTTTTGATATTCTCCTTTATAGTAAGAAAGTTTTTATGGTTAGTTCTCTCCATTAGCTTTTGCTATTAATTGCACAATATAAGAATGTTAAAGATAAATTTTGAATATATCGTAAATAGTTGTGAAGTTTTTGTTACTTCTTTTGCTCATACACTAAATTAGGCATAATAACTTTGACAACCTTGTAATTACCTTATCTTCTTGTTGTATATAAACAACTTTGGAATGAACATCAACTCACTCATCCCTTGGAAAACATCTGAAGCAAGAATCAGTGTCTTCATTCTATGACTTATCTGGTATTCAGATGATTCATCACGCGCCTTAGGCATGTTATACCTAAGAGATCCCAATATTCTCCTATAACTTTTGAAAGTTTTGGTGTCATTACCATAGCTCTTTTGATGCTTATTATCTGACAATTCTTTAGTCTAAGAGTAGTAATAATGTACTTTTATTCCTGGTTCTTTCTTTTTATTATACTTTTGTCTCATTGTCCTTGTTTATGGGTTCATTATATTTGTTATATTTAAGTATTCACTTAGATGATGACATAAAACTATATGTTTGAGGGACATTCTTTGAAGCCATTAATATTGCGAACATAATCATTATGAGGAGCTTATGGTAATTATTGTATTTGTATCAGTGTTTAAATTTGGGCATTTAACTATAAAGGAGATATAGGAGTAACTATTTGCATGTACTTACTGCATGTTGATCATTTTATGATTTTTTGGAGTTCAATTCTAATAATTCTTAATGTTTTTATATGCTTTTTTCTACAATTTTTTTTTTGGTTGTCTGTTTCTTAATTTTGTTATATCCTAAAATCTTGGCTCATGTTATTTATCAGGAAATGAAGTCTGCTACTGCGTGGATCATGTTTTTCCTTATATTATGAGCAATCTTGAAAGTCTTGGACTAATTAAGACAGGATTTGAGAAAAAAATAGATTCTTGAGGGATAAATGTGTCCTTCAAAGTAGAAAATACCATCATACCTTTACTCATGGATCTTTTTATTTCCCCTTCTAAGATAATAGACTACTCAAACAATCACTACTTATTTTAGGGAAAAATTTTCTTACTCGTGTCCTCGATGTGTTTAAAGAAAATTGATCCAGCGAGACACAAACAAGTTGAGTGGAGAAATATCTTGACTTGTGTGCTGAGAAGAATTTTTACAGTGTTTGTGATTGTATTAATCCATGATTTCTCTTATTCCAAAGTTTTTCTTTTGTCCTTCTAGAAATACACATTTCCTATTTTAGATAATGAGTAACATCCTTTGAAAGAGAAATTTGAGGTGTTAATTATCACTGAACAAGAGGGGTGTAAATAGCTAATCCATGATTATCACTGACCATGAACATCATCTTCTTTTCAATTTTTGAGAAATTGGTATCTATGATTACATAATCTCTCCTAAAAATAACTTTGGAGTAGTTGAGGAATAATATTTACAAGAATTTAATGTGAAATAAAGACGCACATGTATTCCATACTTCAATCCTGATATGCCTGACATTGTGTTACTTTTATAAGAACTGTGAGAATGAAAAAGATGTGTCATCTAAGTGATGTTTATACTATGTTCTTTGTTTGTTGTATACTTGTTTTTGAGATGGAAATTCTCTTACAAGCTTGACCCTTATGTTTGTAGGATATTATATATAGTGTCTTAGTAATTAGGATAGTAAATGATGATACCTTTCTTTGAAAAGCAACTTTGAGATGGGATATGTACAAACATGATTTGGAGTAAGTGGGATCCTAAGTATTCTGCTATAAATTTCATAGAAATTTGGATATTATTCTTATGAGTACTTTAATTTATGTTTATGCTTCGTTGTCTGTCCTTTTCTATTTTGTTCTCCCTTTATCCTTTGGTATTTCATTGGTGTTATGTAATTATTCTGGATTTTGTTGTGTGGATGCAGATTGTCTATAGATATAGATACTCCTATCTTCCTAATCCAGTTAAAATTTGTTGTTTAGAAATTCAACTGGATTTGCTTTCTGATTTGAAGTAGTATTGCAACTTAGAATTGAGAGAATGCATAGTCATTATTCCTGTTTGATTTAATTTACTTGATGAAGTCCTAGAATTGAAAATAAGTTCTATTAGTCTATTTTTTTCCCGATACATTTGAATTTTGATATGTAAATAGTTTATGTACTAAATGATGTTTCATAGTTTCTCACATCTAAATGATATAACAAACTACTCTAAGATACGATTCTATCCTTCTCACGCTTTTTTATCACTCGGATGATGCATTGTATTTAATTTTTGCAGATATATACGATGACATGACATCACGAAGACCCAAGGAAGAGAGAAAAGAACAATACATGAACCCTTTGTTCATTGAACAAAAGCCATATGCTGATTAAACGTAATGGATTTCTACTTCTCATGCCATTGGAAGAGCACGAAAACAACAACCTATTAACTTTACACTTCCTCTTTTATTGGAAGAAAACTGAGATAAGCCATGGAACATGTTCTCCATGGGTATTTGGTGACAGAGTTGTGCATAGTTAATTTGGTGTCATGTGAAGTTTCCCCGGTTGGTTGTGGATGAGGGACTTGATTTTTTTATGATCGTGAATAATTCTATCCATATGAGCTATCTTTTATCAAGTAATGGTTGTTATATGTAGTCTTGATATTTCTATTGTTCTGCTAGTTTAAATTTATGAAATGTCACTAAGTGTAAGAATAAATGTTATGCTAATACGAGGAAGCTAAATTTGTTGGGCCCATGCTAAGCACGGGCATATTATATCTAGTATTATATAGAAAAGCCAAGTGATGGACTACCACTGGCTATAATGTAAATATGAGTCTTTTCAAGGGTAAAATATAATGTTCTTTAACTAAATCAGAAACTCTCCTTTATTTTCATTTCAGATATATTGTCTTTTTCTTTCTTACTATGTAGAAATATCAAAGGTAAAAATGTAAATTTACATTAACAAATACACTCTCTGCCTTACGCTAGAACCATCCATTTCTTTTTCTTACTATGTAGAAATGCCAAAGGTAAAAATGTAAATATACACTAACAAATACAGTCATTGCATTACTCTAGAACCATCCGTTTCTTTATAAACATTCCACACAAACAATGCAGGAAGAGAATTGAGTGGAAACTTTGTTGGCATATGTATCTTCTTTCAATTCTCTTCATCTTCATTTTAGGTATGTTTTTTGTTTCCTCCAACTTTTTGCCCCAAATCTTTTTCCAATTTATTTAATGGAGAATCCAATTCCATATATATATATATATATATATATTAGCTAAAATAATTCTACAAAAATCTCCATTTCACCTCCCTGGTTTAGTCGCAATTTTTTATTAAAATTATTTACAAAGACCGCTCTTCACCTTCCCAAGCTGGTGTTTTCGTTTCAGGTCTATTTTTTTAAGCGATATTTGCCCAAATAAACTGCTTGATCAGCTTAAGGGGTCTTTTTTCTTACTGTTATTTTATCTTCATATTTTGATTTTAATTTTGATGTTACTTTTGAGTTTTATTATGTTGCATCATGAGTAAATGTTAGTTTTCTCCTTTTTATAATTATTTCAATAGTTTTGGTTTAGTTGCTTGGTGTGGATTGTAGTAGTGGTTCTCCCACCGGAGAGTTAGTGTGGGTGCCAATCACGACGGTCTGGATTGTGACAAAGTTGGTATTAGAGTCTAGGTTCATTGATCTCGATGTACCAAAATGAGTCTAGTAGAGTCTCGCGGAACGGTACGGGGATGCCTTTACTTTTCTTCAAGAGGCTATAGGACTTTAGGAAATCTCTCTATTTTATCTTGTCTCCTTTCGTGCTATGACTTGATTCCAATTGGTATCTGGCGATTCAAATTGGTATATAACCTCCTTCACTCTTATATCCGCAGATGGTTAATACTAGATACAACGGCGTCAAGCCCGTAGCTCCCATCAAAGCTCCAGCTGAGGAATTTGCAGCGAGAGGTCGCGGCCGAGGCAGAGGTAGAGGAAGAGCTAGGGTAGAGGCTGTGGAAGAGTAGCGCCAGTTGGGAATGGAGCTCCGATTGAGAATGTTCCTGTGAATGAGAACCCTCATGCGCTTCATGAAGATATAGAGAAGAATGTTGATATTGAGAATGTTGAGGATGTCAAACAAGAGGAGGAGGTGCAGGCTGAGACTATCGATGTTCCTTCCTTAGACCCAGTATTAGCTCGACAAATCATGTCATTGTTGAAAGGGTTGGTTGGTCCTGGAGTACTTCCTTCTATTCAAGTAACTCAAGCTCCCTCTAATCCCCCTGTTGCTAGCACTGCGCCCAAGACGGGTGGGACGGGAGTTAACGATGCTTTCTTTCGTCCTTTGTTGGGTTCTGTTATGACTGGTAATGAGCATGAAATGTTGACTAAGTTTTTGAAGCTAAAGTCTCCTGTGTTTCTTGGTTCTAGAATGAAGATGCTTATAAGTTCATCTTAGATTGCTATCAGAGGCTTCATAAGTTGGGAATTGTCCATCAGCACAGGTTTTAGTTTGTGTCCTTTCAACTTTAAGGTGAGGCTAAGCAATGGTGGAGAGCTTATATGGAATGCAGATCTTCTACTTTACCTCCACTTACTTGGACCCAATTTCATGCTCTGCTTTTTGAGAAATATGTGCCTAGGACTTTGACGGATCGAAAAAAGGATGAGTTCATGGCTTTGGAACAAGGTGGTATGATTGTGGCTGCTTATCAGGCCAAGATCCATGCTTTATCTAGATATGCTACTCAATTGGTGACTACTTAGGAGGAGAGGATCCGATTATTTATTAGAGGACTAAATTTTGAGTTGCAAGTATTATCTGTTTATATGACTTCTGCAGCGAGGACCTTCAATGAGGTAAACAGACTATGTTAAGAAAGTGGAGGGGGTGAAGCGAGACGGTCAAGCTAAGGCATGGGCAAAAAAGGCCAAGAACTCGGGTAACTTTCAAGGTTATTATTCCAAGTGGTCTGGAAGGCCAACGCTTGCTGCCAAGCCAATTCAGTCCCTTATGCCCGCCTCTGCATGCAGTTACTCGGAAACTCCATCTCATAAATTTCAGGATAGCCAAGGAGTCGCGCCTTCGACGGGCGGCAGACCATCTTTTGATCGTACTTGTTACAAGTGTGGAGAACCTACCATATGAGGAGAGATTTTCCCTACCCACGTGTGTTTGAGTCCGCGCAACAACAGACTAGAGCAATGGTACCCACGGGAAATGGTAATAATGATCGAGGGAATCCACAAAGTGGGCGAGGGGGTAATCAGCGAGGCCGTGGAGGTAGAGGAAATGGTAATACAGGTAGAGGTAATGTGCAACCAGGCAGGGAAGTAGTTCATCAAGATGATAGGGCTCAGTGTTATGCCTTTCTGAGCAAGAATGCGGCAGAGGCGTTTGACACGGTGATCACAGATACTATTCTTGTTTGTGACCGGATGGCTAATGTTTTATTTGATCCGGGTTCTACTTATTCTTATGTATCTTGCCATTTGCCTCAGAGTTTGATATGATTTGTGATATACTTGATCCCCCTATCCATATTTCTACCCAATTGTAAAGTCAGTCATAGTTACCCATGTCTATCGTGCTTGTCCTATTTTATTTATGGGTTTTCAGACTTGGGCTGATTTAGTGATTTTTGATATGACTGACTTTGACATAATCTTAGGCATGACTTGGTTTTTCCCCTATTATGTCGTACTTAATTGTAATACTAAGTCCGTAACTCTAGAAATTTCGAGAAGTGAAAAATTAGAGTGTGAAGGGGTGTACGAGCCTAAGCGAACTATGATCATATCCTCCATTCGGGCTAAGAAATTAATAGAGCAGGGTTGTTTGGCATATTTGGCTCATATTAGGGATGTTGAGATTGAGGCTCCATCCATTGGGTCTATTCCTGTGGTGTCAGAATTTAGAGAAGTGTTTCCTAATGATTTGCCTGGTATGCCTCCGGATAGAGATGTAGATTTTTGCATTGATTTAGAGCCTGATACTCATCCCATTTCCATCCCTCCATATCGCATGGCCCCGACAAAATTAAGAGAGCTTAAGGCTCAAATCCAAGAGCTTCTTTACAAGAGATTTATTCGCCTAGTGCTTCCCCATGGGGTGCTCTAGTTTTGTTTGTTATGAAAAATGATAGTAGTATGAGAATGTGTATAGATTACCGACAATTGAATGGGGTCACTATTCGAAATAAGTATCCCTTGCCTCAAATAGATGATCTTTTTGACCAATTGCAAGGTGCGTCAGTTTTCTATAAGATTAATCTAAGGTCTGGCTACCACCAATTAAAAATTAGGCATGAGGATGTGCCCAAGACGACACTTAGAACCCGCTATGGGCACTATCAGTTTTTGGTTATGTCTTTTGGTTTGACCAATGCACCTGCAACTTTTATGAGTTTAATGAATGGGGTGTTCAAGCCATTTCTTGATTCTTTCGTCATAGTCTTTATTGATGATATTTTGGTCTTTTCAAAATGTGAGGAAGTGCATGTTAACCATCTTCGTATTGTTTTGGCTGTTCTTGGGAAGCAAAAGTTATATGCAAAATTTTCTAAGTGTGAATTTCGGTTGACTTCTGTAGAATTTTTGGGACATGTAGTTTCAAAAAAAAGGGTAATGGTAGATCCTCAAAATATTGAGGCGGTTAAGAATTGGATTCGACCAAGTTCTATGACTGAAGTTAGGAGTTTTGTGGGGCTCGCTAGCTATTATCGTCGATTTGTGAATAACTTTGCTTCTATTGCCACTCACTTGACTAATTTGACCAAAAAGGAGTACCATTTGAATGGACTGAAAAATGTGAGGAGAGCTTCCAAAAGCCCAAGACTCTTTTGACCACTGCACCTATCCTAGCATTATCGGTAGAAGGTAAATATTTTATTGTTTATTGTGATGCTTCACATTCTGGTTTGGGTGTTGTGTTGATGCAGGACAAGAATGTTATAGCTTATGCATCACGTCAATTGAAGGTGCATGAGAGAAATTACCCAACACATGATTTGGAGTTGGCAGCGGTAGTGTTTGCTCTTAAGATTTGGCGGCATTACCTCTATTGTGGTAAGTGTGAGGTATTTACTGATCATCGCAGTTTGCAGCATGTGTTCACTCAAAAGGATCTGAATTTGAGACAACGAAAGTGGATGGAGTTACTTAAGGATTATGATGTCACCATTCAATACCATCTGAGTAAGGCTAATCTAATGGCAGACGCTTTGAGTTGGAAATCGGTGAGTATGGGTAGTTTACCTTGCTTGAGTGTTACCAAGCGACCTTTGGCTAAGGAAATTTAGACCTTCGAGTCTAAGTTAATGCAATTGGGCATCTCAGAAAGAGGTAGGGTGTTAGCTAGTATTAAAGTGAGGGCCACATTCATTGATGAGGTCAAGGCCAAATAATTTGAAGATGAAAATTTGGAGGAGCTTAGAAAGAAGACTGCGATTGGTAAGGTACAAGAGACCACTCTTGATGCGGATGGTGTGCTCAATTTTAAAGGGAGGATTTGTGTTCCTCGAGTTGATGATTTGATTCAAAAGTTGTTAATAAAGTCCCATGGTTCGCGCTATTCTATTCATCCGGGTGTGACCAAGATGTACCGAGATTTGAAGCGGATTTATTGGTGGCCGGGCATGAAGAAGGATATATCGGAGTTTGTGGCGAAGTGTCAAAATTGCCAACAAGTGAAATAAAGGTCTGCAGGTTTGCTTAAAAGAATGCCAATTCCGAAATGGAAGTGGGAAAAGATAGCCATGGATTTTGTGGTTGGTTTTCCCAAGACTTTGGGAAAGTTTGATTCTATTTGGGTAGTGGTTGATAGATTGACCAAGTCAACCCATTTTATTCCGGTAAGAATAGATTATAATGCTGAACAATTGGCTAAAGTTTACGTGAAAGAGATAGTGAGGTTGCATGGGGTGCCCCTCTCTATCATCTCAGACTGTGGTATCCAATTCACATCCATGTTTTGGAGGAAATTACATGATGAATTGTGCACACAACTCACTTTTAGTACAGTATTCCATCCACAGACAGACGGACAATCAGAGAGGACTATTCAAGTGTTAGAAGACATGTTGAGGGCATGTGTGCTTGATTTTGGAGGGCATTGGGATAAATTCATACCGTTGTGTGAGTTCTCCTATAATAATAGTTATCACTCCAGCATAGATATGACACCTTTTGAGGCACTCTATGTGAGGGGATGTAGATCACCCATAGGATGGTTCGAGGCTGGGGATGTGAAACCTTTGGGGGTTGATTTAGTGAAGGATGCACAAGATAAGGTGATGAGTATTCAAGCTAAAATTTTAGCAGCCTAGAGTAGACAAAAGAAGTATGCGAATCATAAGGTAAGAGACATGACTTTTCAACTGGCGAAAATGTTCTTCTTAAGGTATCACCCATGAAAGGGGTGATGAGAATTGGCAAGAAGGGCAAACTAAGTCCGCGATATATTGGTCCCTTTGAGGTTCTTGAATGTGTAGGATCGATAGCATATATATTGTCTTTACCTCCTAATCTATCGGGTGTTCATTCGGTATTTCATGTGTCCATGTTGAAGAAATATCATGGTGACGGGGATTATATCATTAAATGGGACTCAATTGTGTTAGACAAAGACCTCCAATATGAGGAGAAACCGATTGCAATTCATGATCGTGATGTGCGTAAGTTGAGGACCAAGAAGATTAAGTCCGTGAAAGTTCAATGGTATCATCATCCAGTTGAGGAAGCTTCTTGGGATACCAAGAGGGACATGCGAGACAAGTATCCCAATTGTTCGTTGATTCAGGTACTACTTCATTCTTTCCTTAGCCTATTTTTTCTAAGTTGTCACTCAGGGAGAAATGATGGGTAAATTGGTATATATTGTAACGACTGGTTTCCATCGTTATAGAAAATCCACAAGGGAAATTATTTGGGTCGGAAAACTTTTTCATAGTATTTGGATTTTCCCAACCTAGTCCAGATTTGGATGAAATCAGAGTCTTTAAGTTGTAGGGAAATCTGGTAGCAATCGGGTGATTTATTTATAATTCTTGGTACACCAGTGGTTAGATAACTCGTTAAGGAATCCGTACGACTTTACGGAATTAAATTCGGGCGAGTAGAACTCCCGAAATTGATCTTAGCGTTAAGGGTATTTTCTGAGCGTCATGGGTTAGAGGTGTGTTGTGAAATGGGGATTTTGGAATTCTTTAAAATAGCTCACTGGTTCGTGCAAGCCGCCTTGGCAGGAGTTTTGGCCGCTGAAGCGGGATGAGGGCTGCTATGGCGGGTTTGACGCGACTTAAGGTCGTAAATAAACCCCTAAACAACCTCATTCTGCACTTTTCGATTTCTAGAGCTAAAGAACGAACCCTAGGCGACTCCTAACAACTTTCCACCATTCTTGAGGCTAAAGGTAAGCTTTTCACTACTCGAATCCGTTTTTCGATCCGTAGAATGTAATGGAATGGGTAATTATCGATGGGGAAGGGTTTTGATCTAGATTCTATGGTGGAAACAACCCTATTTGGATACTTGGGATCATGGGTATGATCTAGGGTTGTTAGAATTGTTAGTAATCTAGGTAATTAGTGATTGTTTATTGATTCCTGTATTATATTGATTGTTTGTAGACCAAGAACAAGCGGAACAAATCTGGAAAAGGAAGGATCAAGTTTCTTAAGGTTTCAAGCTTGTTTCGAGGTAGGTGATGGTTATGATTCTATGATTCTGTGATGTATGTTTGTTCTTGCTTCATTATGATACATGTATGTATATGAATGTTGCATTATTGATCCCACTTGTTGAAAATGAGATAGATGAATGATTGTTACCATGAAATCATGACTTAAATGTATGATCTTAAAGATATATATACTTGTGATTGTGATTGTGGTGTGTTGAATGGATTGGTTGCCACGTTCCGGCATAACTAACTTGGATCGGTTGCCATGTTCCGGCATAATTATGGGATCGGTTGCCACGTTCCGGCATAATCATTGGATCGGGTACCACGTTCTAGTATGTTAACTGTTTGGGTTTAGGTTCCATGAGAGGACCAATGACTTTTCATAATTGTGTATTTTGAGACATTTGAAGTTGTTCGTTGTTCGTAAATGTTGATGATATTGTATATGTTCGATATATGCATGTGATTATATTATATTGTTGTTTGACTTATGTATGCTGCACTTAGTGGGATAGCCGCGTGATCCTACCAGTACACTGTGGTTGTGTACTGATACTGCACTTGCTCTTATTTTTGTTGAGTACAAGGCATCTTCAAGCGGCTACTGACAGACCTCACTTAGGAGATCAGTGATCGTTCGAATTCAAGGGTGAGCTAATTCTTCCGGGCTGCCACATGGGTTCTCTTTCTTCTATGTCCACCATTTCCAGACTTAGACTATGTTCTAGTTAGTTGATTAGTTCATTAGATTGGGTTGCATCCCTTCTTGTTTAGACTTGTTGAACTTTAGATGTTTTGGTACATTGACTTTCAGGTTCTAGGCATTACTTCCACAATGTTAGTTTATTATTGTTAGACTTAGAGTTTATGAGAACTCTATTTATTTCCTTAGCATTTAACGTGCTTCCGTAACTTAAATGCCTTAGTTTTGGTTTAGTTGTTTGGTTTGGGTTGTAGTAGTGGTTCTTCCACCGGAGAGTTAGTGTGGGTAACAATCACAACGGTCTGGATCGCGACACATTTACACATTTACACATTTAAATTACATGTACCTGACAATCTTTTTTCTCTTGTGATATCTCCATGCTTTTCAGTTTTTGTCGTGCTTTTAATTTTCTTCTGTTGCATTCACGAGGAGATCCATGATTACTTCCTCGTGTTTCTTAGAATATCAAAAGATTCTTTGTTAGATGGTTGAATTTGCACAACACTCAATTGGCTTAGAATAATAGAATGAATAAGATGCTTGTGTTGCCTTCTTTCATTGTGCTATATGATTTTTTAGATGCGATCATGCGAATTCAACTTAATATAACAATTTCGCTCCAATATCTTTGATATCAAATCATATGTTAGAATCAAGATGCACATAGCTCATCGAGGTAATAATTGCTTATGAAATTTTATTTTAAAGGAAGGTGCAGATATTTTTTTGAACTACACAATTAACAGGGATTGTAGGTACTACTTATCAAATCTATATTACCTTTCAGATATGTCTTATTCCTTATTAATGTTGCTTCAAGAAGGGTGTTTTGGGGATCAATTTATTTGAAAGTAGAGAGAAGAAACCGTATGTCACACCTGAAGCTTACTTGGATCAGGTGCAAGGTCCCGAGAAAAGGTATCGTATCATTTTAACGGAATGTTAAATATATTATTTCTTATACTCCTATCATTACCAAGCTACATCGACTACCTTTTCATTTTTCTTCTCTTAATTAATGTTTTGAAACATTGTAAAATGTTTGATACCTCACTAATGAATAATTTTTGTCACTTAATAGGAAGGTAATTTCAGTGCAGTTGCTAATGAAGTTCTTCAAAAAAAAAAAATCAGTTAAGAGTGTTGTATAATGTATATCTTTATATGGGATAGTCTCATTCATGCTATGAGCTTACTTCATTATTCTAGAATAACTCTGAGTTTATGTTGTCTTTTCTATCTGATATCTTTATTATTGTTTTCAACAATGTAGAAAGCTATGACTATATCTATTGAATCTTACATCAAATTTAATTTTGTCCTTTGAAAATACTTGAGGTCAATAGAAATTATATCTAAATTATCTGTATTCAGACGGAGATTCAGGTAACTTATTTGTTGATTTTTGAGTGAAGTTAATGGTGAAAGCGATATTTAGAATGTGAAAATATATGTAATTATTTGTTGAATGTGGTATATTTGGTATTTACTTTTATGTGTACATAAATGTCTACGTGTGTCAGTATCTTACAGGACTTTTGACTATACGAGTTGCGATTTTAGTCGTTTCCCAAATGAATATAGAGTTGTTCAATTAGTGCTTCTCTTGGCTTCTTCTTTGACTAGCGCCTCTTCTATAATTAGTTTAGCTACATCTATGTATCTGTATTATTGCTAACATGATTTATTTCTGCATGTATATATTATGACATGTTAAACACAATCATTTTGTTGAAGTTACATTATTTGCCTGATTACAATATTGTTTGTTTTTCTTTGTGATCTTATATGGCTAACACACCATGTTGTATTCAACCTGATTTCATTTTCGTTAAGCTTTTTGTTGGAAAACGTATATGTGTGACATGTTGTCTAATTGTATTGTGATAAATTATTACTGTTAGTCGGGTATTTTGATGGATCATTACTTGAGGTTAGACTTTAATATGTTCTTTAAGGTGACACTCTATTTTTAGCATAACTCATTCATCTAATGTCACACTAAATAAGAGCTTTTGTTGCTGCCTTTCAGGTAATTGGGGGTCAAAATCATGCTTACAATGATACTGTTCTTTGATAATTAAAATATTACAAGTAAATCTTGAAGATTATTATTAAATTATACTACTCTACTTAAGAAGTAGGACCTTTTGTTTAAAGTAGCCTGCACTATAACTTACTATCCATCAATGATGTATTATTGAAAATGCCACTACTTAATATAATGCTTATAAAGTAATCCAGATGAAGGAGATAATAGTGTGAAGGATTTCTGATACGCTCAAATTACACCTCTATTAAAGAAGTATAAGCGGTCGTCGTCAAATAAAGAACCCAACTTGTAGGTTGGGGTCGATCCCATGAGGAATATGGTTCAGACTTAAACTTAACTCACGATTATATTCGTTTAATCAAACTATTTCCGAAACAAGTAATTAAAGGGGGTGGG
>JAJOOR010013425.1:0-34853 GCA_036250505.1 Solanum acaule | reverse complement strand
TCGCGTATTAAGGTTGAAGGTTAGTAGGGTTAGCGGGTTGTCTTCCCTTGCGAGGGTTTGGGTTGTTAGCGTTTGGAGCAGTCCTAGCCTTTCGCTGTATACTGCGTTTCACTCCCTATATCTTTCTTGTTATTGTCTCATTTGTTGATTATACGCTATCTTTTGTATTGGCTGTTATGTTTGCATATACCTCTCCTGTCACTTAGATTTGATGTTCTTGAGCTGAGGGTCTCTTGGAAACAGCCTCTCTACCTCCACGAGGTAGTGGCAAGGTCTGCGTACTATTTACCCTCCCCAGACCCCATCTAGTGGGATTTCACTGGGTTGTTGTTGTTGTAGTTATTAATAATTTTACCATCTCCAAAATATAAATTGTTGGAGACTAGAGTTGTTGGAGTTGTGTATAGGAACTTGTATAGTAAGAATCCTTCTTTTTGTTCTGTAGGAGTCCTGATTTTGTAAGCGCTAGCACCAACTTAGTGCTAGATATTTTCTCTATCAATATAATCATTATTTATCTGTTAAAATAAATAGTTAATTTATGAGGCATTGAAGAGCATGATGTTACTGTGTGAAAATAAATTCTCTATGATACACTTGCAATAACTTCAATTCAAGACATGTTATTACTAGTGAATTGCTTTATATAGTGAATGAGATGAAGGTAAGATATCGCGGTGTTGTTACATTTACCTTTACATTTTTCTGCTAGGCAAGTTGTTCTTGTCATTTGCATCCTCAGATGATGTGGTAACATTGTCACATTGTCTTTCACTATTTTTCTGATTGGTAAATTGTCCTAATCGTTGCATCCTCAGTTATTGTATAGAAATGCCATGCACCGGGTCTATAAGTACCTGAGTCTACAGTTCAAGTGGAAGACTTTTGAGTTAAAGGGATACAGAGATATTTTGGCCTTGCCAAAGGCCCAAAAGCTCAAAGTTCAATGAGGATGTTTTTGGTTTGAAGGCCTGGTTCTATCCATCTCAGAGAAAACAGAATCAAACTACCAATTGCTGGTGCCTCTGGACAAATGGATCTTTCTGATTTGCTTCTGAAGGAAAGAGCTTCGATGATGAAGGTGTCATTTATGACAAGATTACTAGACTGTTTTAGGCAGAATGAATATTTGAAGTCCTCAGAATATGATATGGTTAGAGGTGGACGTGTGAATATAAGTTGATTGGACTTGATTTTGTTTAGTAATAATTTTATAACTAAAATCATGTGATGGTAACAAATTCATTGGGCATCCAAGAGATTAAGCTTATTGTTGGTATGTTGCATTTTTGGCGAGTATAAGTGGTTACTATCCTAATATTTTGTACCAACTCATTGACAGAATGCTATCCAATAGAGAATCAGCTAGACGCTCGAGAAGAAGAAAACAGGCCCATCTGACAGAACTAGAGACACAGGTATGTTTCTGGGTCATGATTTCAGTTAATATATACTTTCAACTATTTGTTTAATGAAAAATTGTTCATGGTAGGTCTCTCAAGTAAGAGTAGAAAACTCCTCTTTATTGAAACGCTTGACTGACATAAGCCAGAAATACAATGAAGCAGCAGTTGACAATAGAGTATTGAAAGCAGATGTTGAGACATTGAGAGCAAAGGTAAGGCTACTTCTAGTGTTTGGAGAAAGCAGGTTCAACAAAATTCTTTTTGTTTTTGTGGGAGAAAAGTGAGGTTAATATAGTAGACAAGTATGTCTTCATGGTATGGTTAATTTTATCAATTGATCAGAAGTTAAACGAATTCAAAATTCCTGTTATATTTTTGCTACTCCTCTTTGTATGTCATTCCATGTTTTTAGATGCTGAAATGGTCAATGTGCTTCTTAATCAAAGTCTACCTGGCTGTATTTAAATTATACCTGGACACAAGCTTAACCTACTTTGGGAAACCTAATATAGAAGAAAAGTGGCTCAGAAGAATCCTCCATCCCTCTGTTAGTTTCTCTTTTCCTGCTACTAAATAAGAGAACCTGTAGTAGATAGATCTCATATGTTACGATTTTACTTGGGGAGAAAGAAATTTAGTTATTTGTGCTATCATCCTTCTGTTCCACTCTTTCCTCATTGTTGAAGTCTTGTGGTTAGAAACCCATAAAATATTCCTTCATGTACTGATGTGCAGGTGAAGATGGCTGAAGAAACTGTTAAAAGAGTTACTGGGTTGAATCCTCTATTCCAAGCTATGTCTGAGATATCGACAATAATGATGCCATCTTTCACTGGTAGTCTTTTCGACTCATCAGCAGACGCTGCTGTTCCTGAACATGATGACCTGAAACGTCACTACTATCCAGCACCTGAAAATGGTCATATGCCCAACCATGATTCTAGAATGCAAAACGGTATGTTAGATATCCCTCCTATAGGAAATGTACATCAGAACTCCGCAACAGAAGCAATCGAGGCCAACACGATTGACAGAACATCTTCAATGCAGCGAGAGGCTAGCTTGGAGCATCTGCAGAAGCGCATCCGCGGAGAAGCAAGTACTTGTGGAAACCAAGGCAAGGGAGAGTAGTGGAGTGACTTAATGAGCAGAAAAGTAACAACTGCAAGGAAGATTTCACAGAGATCTGTAAATCTTACATATCATATGACTTCGAAATAATTAATCTTCTAAGCATATCGAGTTTATCTGAAGAAAAAAAAAAAGCAAAAAAGAAGAAGACTATTCTGTGTGCCAATGCTTTTTCGGTTACACTGTTATATTAATTTAATTACCTGTTTCCTGGCCTATTCTTCCTTTCGTCGTTTTATTCAAACTCCTCTCTTTTCACCTTCATACCATAAAAATATGACACTTGGGTCTAATTCAACCCTAAAAACTAGCTTATGAGAAGAGGATTGTCTAAGTTCATATAAGTAGACCACTAGTTGATTCTCAAATTAATGTAGGACTTTGACCTACTCTAACACCTCCTTCACATCTATGTCCAATTGAAGTGTAGATCGGGAGCTCAAATGGGGATGAACCTGATTTTGATATAATGTAAATATATGATACATTGATCTAACTTAACTTTAAAAGCTAGCTCATGAGGGAATGATTGTACAAATTCATATAAGTAGACCACCAACTCATTTTTCAACTAATGTGAGATTTCGATCCACTTTAATGCCATGGTTCACACTCCAGTTGGATCTGGGTGTGAAGAGGGGTGGTGGTGTTAGAGTGGGTCAAAGTCCAACATTAGTTGGGGAATGGACTGATGGTTTGCTTACATGGATTTGAGCAATCTTCCCCTCATAAACTAACTTTTAGGGTTGAGTTTGATATAGGTGTCATATCTTTATAGGTACTTCATCACATGGTTTAAGAATCTTTACCATCACAATATTCATGGCTTTAGGTTACATTTAGGTGAATGTTTTGGGAGGCACCCAACTTGGTCGCCTTTGTTTAACAATATTCACTTATTTATTTATTTATTTTTAAATGATATCTAATATTATGTAACTTCAAACATGTTGCTTCTCCTCTTATTTGGAGTTTGAGATTACTAGATATTTTTCATCAATTGATTTTAGATTTAAATTGAGTTTGTTTTACTTTAGTTGAAGCGATAAATTCATAATGGTTGAAAAACATAAAAATAGATGAGTTTTGTTGGAAAAGCTTGAAAACAATGGTGGTTAACAATGACGATCACCATAATTATAAGATGGATTTGTTATTGTTTTGGTACACGGATGATTGAAACTCGTTCTTTATATTATATGCTTTTAAAATAAAATAAAATATTGAATTTATTTGAGGTATCATAGGAAGTGAATTCACATGGTGGAATAGACAAAAAATGAAGATTACATTTTTAAAAGGTTGGATAGATGTTTGGGCAACCAACTACTTCAGAGTAGATATTCTTATACTAACATTACTTAATTGATCAAAATTGGATTTGATCATGCCCAATTATTGATAGGATAATTTGAAAAAAAATTCGTTATTAAGAAACATTTTATATTTCTTAAAGTTTGGACTAAGAATGAGAATTTTCTAGATAGTGAGGGCAAACATGACGATTAATTTTATAAACAATTCCTATATTCATTTCTATATAAGAAAAAGATCAAGGTAAATCATATATATATATGATTTATTAAGAAAATATTTACTATCTCTAACAATATTATTTTTCTTAACTAAATATAGCAACTTTTGGAATTAAAAATTGTATGGTAATTTCAAAAAGGCCCCATATCTATCTCTATATGTCACATCTTTTCCTCTATCTATGTCATTTTCTCTCAAACTCATGATCTTTTCTCTTCTTCTTCTTCTTTTGATTTTTCATTTAAAGAACTATCCTCAAATTAATTTTTGCTCATATTTCACGATTTTCATCCTAAACACGATGAGAAGAGGAACAAAAAGACCGAAAATTTATACAAAATCATGTGCTCAAACATAAATTTCAAATCTCTAAAATTACAACAACAAGATTTCACCATTGATGGGCATTATAAAGCCTTAAACTTTGAATTCATTATTTGAGTTTGATAAATTTGTGATTGGTTCGGATAGATTGTTCCTACAAATAATGGAAAAAATTATTTGGAGTTCAAGTCTCGATTTTAAGAGGGTTTGGTCATGTTTAGAATTGATTTTAGGAGAAATATTAGATTGAAACTCGAAAAAGATGAAGTTTAGAGAAATGTATCGCGATTGTATTAAAGTTGTATTAGATATGTTTCATAATTGTATTAAATTTGTAATAAAATAATGACCAATATATTTATAATACATGTTGCAAACTTCACTCCCTTTTTTAGTGATATCAACCAAAAAAGTTAGGTAACACACTTATAATACATTTTATAATATAAGCATAATACATTTGTAATACACATTGCAAATATCACTCTTTTTCTTAGTGGTACAAATCAAAATAATTTACAAGACACATATAATACATGTTTTATTCTTGAATAATACAAGTTTAATTCAGTCTGTAGATCATTGTCTTGTCTTTCGTTAGTTACATTTTCATTCATTCTTAATTCTCTCTTCTAATTCAACTTTAACATTGTGTAATACACATTTAATTCATTTTTTTGCAGTTTATTAGTTGTTTGTTACTATTTGATTACTTGTTTAATTCATTAATGATAAAAGTTTAATTCACTCTATAGATCACTATCTGGTCTTTCATTAATTATATTTTTTATTCATGCTTAATTCTCAATTTTAATATTTGTGTAATACACTTCTAATACAAGTTTAGTTCATTTTGCAGTTTATTTGTTGATTTGTTACGATTAGATTACTTGTTTAATTCAATATTGATACAAGTTTTATTCAGTTTACAGATCATAGAATGCTCTTTCATTTGCTACATTTTGCATTCATGTTTAACTCTCTTCTAATTCAACTTTAATATGTGTGTAATACATTTTTAATTCAAGTTAAATTCATTGTGTAGTTTATTATGTCTTTTTATTTATTACGATTAGATTACTTGTCTAATTAATTATTAATACAAGTTTTATTCAGTATACAAATCACGTACTACTTTAGAAAAGAAAGTGGAGAGAGAGAGAAAGAAAGAAGGGAGAAAAAGCAACGGAAAGAAAGGGAAAAAGAGCGAGATAGAGAAAAAGCGAGAAAGAGAGATAAATTTAATAAAATAAATGATATTGCAATATATTGCAATGGATGGTAATAATGAAAGAGTATATTTATAAGCAACAATTATTTATTAAAAGAGACTCATCTAAGTAATTAATCCAAAGATCAAAGCAACATTGGCTCAATGGAGTAACTCCGCTTTTAGAAATATATTCCAAGAAATAAAAGCACCGAAGGTGTTATTATGATACATGAGATTCAACTTGAGACAACCATCCCCAGACAACATGAGAGACTTCATAGAGTCCAAACTGATTTGAATAAGTATTTATACTTGTAGGAATAATTATTGCAAGAAAAAGACTGGTATACAATGATTTCAAGAAGGAAATAGAAATACTAGGTTCTTACATGCAAAAATTTAAAGGAGGAGAAATAGTTTGAAATGGCTAAAGAGGTTGTCAAATTCTTCAAAAAAGTAGTTCACCAAAAACCCTGATCTAAATAATTTTGAATTATTGGATCAAATACCAGATATGATTTATGAAGAATAGAACAATAATATTGAAGAACCGGCAACATATGAGGAGGTGAAAAATGTGGTATTTAAGTTGAATGGTGAAAGTATTGGGAGACATATTGCTTTACAAGTTTGATAGGCATCATGATATGATAAAGACCTTTTTTTAGAGCTGAACTATCAAGATACTAACTTGATTATGATATCAAGAAGGGTCTAGTCAATACCTTCTCTGATATGAGCTCAATTAGTCTTGAGTAATTTTATGAATAAAAAATATTTTCTAAATTGATACATTAAAGACAAGTCAATATATTAGAGAATGTTATTTCTCCGTACTAAGTTGATTTTATAAAGGAAAGAAGTATAATAGAGAACATACTGCAGACATAAGAAATTATCTCTGACGTCAGATTAAGAACAAAGTCTGCTAATATGGTGATAATGTTATATATAACAATGAATTATCACACAGTGTCATGGTTTTTCCTATCCAAGACACTAAGAAAAATATGCTATTAAAAAATATTGACATTATTTACAGAATCATAAGAAATAATTGATACCCAATCTTAATAAATGGGCAACAACAAATTATCTTTCAATCTTCAAGGGGAATTAAATAAGAGAACCCACTATTCCTCCCTTTGTTTATCCATACAACATAAATACTCACAAGATTTCAACACTTTTAACTATATACTACAGTTCATAGGATATGGCGTATCTAAAAGTAGTCCTAAATTTTATCACTTATACAAATAATATGTGTTACGTTATCAACCCGCTGCAAGTGACACCTACACTAATTCCGGGTGGGAGAACTAACTTTCTACTAACACACAGTTCATTAAACAATAAAAAACAATTAGTTTTCAATACCAAAATAAGTTTGCATAATTTAAAATCATTGTCCCCAAATATTCACGGAACTAACTCCCTAGAAACTGAAGGTCGTGTATCAAAACATCTATGTAGTCTAGAATGCGGGGATGCAATCCCAGAACATAAATATTCTAAGTCTGAAAATAGACCATAGAAGATAGAAGAATCCACAATAGCTTGGAAGAAGTAGCTAACCCTTGAATTCAAAAAATGTTGAAATCACAATTGAGGTCGCTATGCAACAGTCAAAATGTGCCTTGTACTCAACAAAGAAAGAGCAAGTGAGTATCAATACACAAAATCCACAATTTATTGCTAAGATCATCGACTAGTTCCAACATACAAAATATGAACATACAACCACAACTTAGTAAAATAGATAATATACAATTATAACCACAATTATGAACATAGCCCGGACTCTCAATCCTCACCCTGAGTGGATATGCACAATAAACATGAACAACCATAACAAAACAAGTCAATCTAGCTAGTTCACTCATGGAACCCACAAACAAACAACCAATGTATCAGGTGTGGTACTCGAGCTAACCGTTAGTATGAACCAGGCGTGATATCCAAACCAATCGAAGAATATCATGTACTAGGCATATGTCACGACCCAGAGTATCCCAATGTGTGACATGGAAAATAGGACTTAGAGAGGCCCTAAACATGCCACTTGACATAAGGATTACGTAATAAGATACAATATACTATCAAGCACAAAATAATCGATGTCTCAGAAGTAAAGTCTAGATCATATAGGAAATATAAAATAGGACTAGAACATAAATGCAGAAATCTAAACTATGTCTGACATAACCTTTCTAACATCATATGAGTGGTTGGGACGTAACCCATACACCACATACAAGTTTGAAACTGAAATGACAATAAAAGCAATAAAATATCAATTGCCTTGTCCTTGAACTATGAGGACTCACCAAACAAAGTAATCAATATTTGAGCAATCCCAATCTAACCATGTTCGGGAAGATGAGTGTCAGACCATATCTTATGAAATAATATAGACACAAATATGCATTAGTACGATGAATTTACTAACTATGAGGAAATGCATGAAGACGTAAAACATGATAACAAGGTGAACTTAAGCATAATTACCCAATGTATGAGGTCGGGGTCGAATCCCACATGGAATGGTATATGAAGGAATTCAATTACGTAGTAAAATTGTGCTATAATCTATTATAGTAGTATGGTACAAGAGTGGATGAATTCCAAATATCAAATTGAGATGATTTAGTAACCAATTTTAACAAATTAAACTAAAACAAATGATTAGCAAGCAATCATAGTAACAATCTAGGAGTGTGCGGAAGTGAGTATCGATTTCAAATAGTTGCTTAATGTGATTTCTCAATAACTTTAATCACCCATACATGCTAGGTTAATCTCAAGCACACATTGCATTTCTCAATCACAACATGCTTATCATAGGAACTCTTCTCAGACCCTCTCATCCACAATCTACTAAACAACTCATTGCCTCTCTCTCTCTCTCTCTCTATCTCTCAAATCTTGCATTTAGAGGTGAAACCTCAAAATACTTTTGTCTAAGGAATTCAAATCTAATATGCAAGCATCAAGTTAATTACCCTCTTCATGTAATCTTTCTCAAGCAAAACATGAAGATCTAAAGTAGAATCAAGTTTATAACCTCAATTCATAAATTAACATAAGAAAATCAACTTGAATCCATGGAAACTAAAGTAAACAGAGCAACACACCAAATTTCACCAATTTAATCAAAATTCAACTTCATTTGAAAACCCCTAGAATTGGATTTTTAGGCAATCATGCTATAATTAAAAAAATTATACTAAAAATATTTTCATCAATTGAATTGTTGGTTTACAACTTCAAATCTAGAGACCCACTTCCTAATTCCACCCAAAAGATGGATTACAAGCTTGCTTGACATTCAAGTTATTGGAAAGTTCTATTCTACTCTAATTTCATAAAGTGTAAGATGTAACATCCTAGATGTAATGCAAATTTTCTTTTGTACTTTTTCTTCTTGACTATTTATCTTTCCCGAGAACTCACCCAAATTTCAGTGCGAGACTAAAGCGGGGTTTTAGCCAATCATGCTAGAATTAAAATAAATTATACCAAAAATATTATCAGCCACTGAATTGTTGGTATACAACTTTAAATCTAGAGACCCACTTCCGAATTCCACCCAAAATATGGATTACAAGCTTTCTTGGCACTCAAGATATTGGAAAGTTCTATTCTACTCTAATTTCAAAAAGTGTAAGATGTAAAATCCAAGATATAAGATGCAAATTTTATGTTGTACTCTTTCTTCTTGGCTATTTATATTTACCTAAACCTCATCTAAATGTCAGTGCACGACTCAATCGACGAGGTTAGTCGGGCGACTCACTTGACGAGTTAGTAACTCACTCGGCCAGTCACTGACTCACTCGGTGAGACGCTGACTCACTTGGAGAGTTGCCGACTTGTTCTTGTCCTCATCTTTTCATGGCTTCAAGTAGTTGAGAAAGTTTGCGAGATCGATGGAGCTCACCATTCACATTCGACAAGTCGTTGATCATCACATATGCTCGCCTTTTTGACCTTCAAATTATCCAAACTATTCTATCAATTTCAGCGAACAATATTCATCTTGCCGACAAAGTTTGGCGGATCGCCATTTGGTACTTCTTCTCATTGACTTTCCTTGAGCTTTTCAGTAGAAGACTTTGTCATTTTTGGTGAGGTCCAACACGTTTGGTGAGTCGCCAAGTACCTTTGGCAAGCATCAACTTCATATTTTTGTTCTTTTCCATGAATTTTTTCCTTGCCTTGTCCTTAAGCCTCTCAACTATAAAAAAATAATTGATCATCATATATGGACATAAAAAGGCATTGATGATGCTATTTGTTTCACTAAAAGGCCTCAAATGAGTCAAAATCTCCGACTCGTCAAAACATCTAACTTAAACTTTTACTTTTTCTTAAGTACATCGAGAATTCAATTAGGTCAACAAGGGTGTCTACAATAGTGCTTCTTGCGAGCCAACATGCAAGTGTTATCACAAGGCTACTATCAAGTTTAGGCAATTCTCAATTATTGTTAAAAAGCCTTGATGAACACTTATTTTAGGCCAATTTAGTTCAACAATTAGTGTCCTCAATGCCTAATTATGTCCTATTCTAATAATATTTGACGATTTGCAGCTGTGAAGGCTAAGGGACAAGGAAATGATGACTGTTTGAAAGAATGACCAAAAACATGAAAAGAAGTATAAACTTTACATTGCTGATCGCCTAACAAGAAGGGCGGATCACCCAATGAGCATGACCTCGCCTAAATCAATAGTTCCCAACACTTGAATTAACTGAGGTAGGTCGGTGAACTCACAGAAGAATGACGACTTGCTGAATGCAAGAGACAAACTTGCTGACCATCACCGAAGGTGACAATATTTGGAAAAAAAATGAAGGCTTGAAATGCGAACAATGGTGGTACTCAGTGATCCGTCAAATGTGAAAGGCAGACTAGAACGAGCTCACTGACTGAGGTTCAAATACCTAAGGCCTAAAGTAGTAGAAAGGTGAGATAAGGAGTAATTTGTAACACTTCGGATTTGAAAAGATGAAAACTACAAATTTCCTAGATCTGGTGCCACTACCAACAGAGAAACCAACGGTCTGTGGTTTGACACATGGTTCGTAGGTAAGCCCATGGTTGGCCAATCCCAATTGTCCAAAATTGTAAAAGTTTTTGAACTTTGATAAGGTTCTCTAGGTGGTCCGTTACCTAATGCACGAGTCGTAAGTAGGTCTCGTAGGTGAGTCCCAGACTTAGAGAGAAATTTTAGAATCAAAAGTTAGGACCCACGATGGAGGTGCATGACCCAAAGGTGGACCCATGGACCGTGCATGGGCCTCGTTGATGGGGGTCCAAGATTTGGTGGTCTCTGATCTCACCCACGACCGACTAGAACGGTCAGTGGTGTGACTAACGGATCGTAGGTCTGGCCGTTGGAGAGGTCAAAAATTATTTTTATGAAGGGCTTTTGGGTCTTTTCCTAATTATTCTAACCCAATACTATGCCGTTTTATCTTCTATTAGAGACCCATATAAACATTTTTACCCCCAAAATCTCCTAATTCACTTCATTCTCTCCAATTCCTAATAGAAGAACAAGTTTATTCTCCCAAAATATTTCTATCTCTATAGCTTGAAAAAGAAGACTAGGGTTTCAAGTCAAGTCTCCAATTTCACCATTGATTGTAAGCTCTTTGCATCAAGGTATGATAGTATTCACCTATGGAGTCATTTCCTCCATAGGGTTCCTAAAATTCTCCTATTTTCACAAGGTAGAATCTCCAATAGAAGTTAGGATTTTACTCAATCTCATGGGTTCTTTTCAATTATGGTATTATTTATTGATTTATATCTATGTATGCATGAATTGAAGAAATAGCATGTTTTAAGTTATACCCCCCATGAACTCATGCATGACCCATGATTCTAGACTTTGATGATATGATGTGAGTTTTGAACTATGAAAGATGAATTTATGAAGATATGCATGTTCTTTATGAAATTGATGAAAAATGATTTAAGTTTCTTTTAGAGTAAATCATCAATGTTGTTGTTGTTGTTATTGTGAAAGGTTTTTATCATATAAATGATTCTTAGGGTTGAAAGGTTTTCTCAACTAAACTTTGAATCAAGATTTAGGAGCTATTCTAATGAAACCTAGCTTGGATTGGCTACTTGATGTGCCATACATGGATGATAAGGAAAGTGGCAATTACCCATTCCTTTTTATGATAAGACAAGTTAAGATAATGACTATTTCGTGGGATTTACGCTTAGCATCAGGAGGATATTGAGATGAAAGCTCTCATGTAGCTTGAGGTCGGGTTTGTAGTAGCAATATCCTTATCTCATACCTAGGTTCCCCCATAGGATGATTGTCTTATATAGACATTAGCTAATGGATCCGCATAAGTTGGAAGTTCACGGTCTTACCTTGGCAAGAAGGATCTGTGTGGGGTAGACACCGAATTTCATGTTAACAACTCACATGGTCTTAATATTGGTTAAAGGCAAATCTCCCACAATAATGAACTAAGGTTACTTCTAGAATTATCTCACGAATATTTTAAAGATGTTAGCTTACATTGACCAGTTTTATGATTTATGTTTTCAAACCCTTTTTCCTCATGATTTAGCTTGGTCATTGCATGTCACGAAAAGTCCTTTTAGCACGATTTCATATCTTTTATTCATTGCTATCATACTTGGTACATTCCATATGCTAACACAAACTGTTGCCTACATTCTTTCATTAATGTGCTGTCCAGCTCCTGATTCACATCTTCGTGGTTGTGGATCACCTTAGTAGATTGAAGATTGGTGAGTCCTCATGTTCCTAGGACCAAGCCTTTATTTTATATTGTCTTTATTTTCAGTAGTGTATGTGATGTATGGGTTACGTCCCGATCGCTCTTGATGTACTAGATGGCTTTGAGACTATGTTAAACTTCCACTACATTTTCATAAACTCTTCTGTTTTTGAAATTGTCTTTTTAAACTCTCTTAATTTCCTATTATCTTGTATGATGTATGCTAAGTGGCTTGTGTAGGGCCTCTCGGGGTCTTATACGCCATGTAACACCTAGGTATGCTTTGGGTCGTGACAAACTTATTATTCAGAGCACATGGTTTAGAAAGGTCCTAGGAAGTCTCATAAGCCACGTCGAATAGAGTCTTGTTCATGAGTGTGAAGCGCTCCACATTTATGAATAAGAGGCTATAAGATGTTTAGGAAGCTCTACATCTTTCATTACTCTAGAAACATGCAATAGAGTTTAACTCTATAATGTCTCTCTCCTAATCCTTAACCGATGCTTTACAGGATATGGCCACTCAAAGGGCATATATTAGAAGGAATATGGGAGATAATTTTGAACAAGAAGATCCTCAAGTCCCTCCTCAAGCTCCCAAAGTCCCGGTCGACCCATTGGCTGAACAAGTGACTAATGTGGAGTTCAGGGTTGATTTTCAAGTATTTGCTCAAGCCTTGATGGCTCAAGAAAATAGGGAGATTGTTTCCCCCATGATCCGAAATGTGGGTATGACGACAACTAGAGTGAGAGACTTCACTAGAATGATTCCTCTGGAGTTTCATGGTTCCAAAGTTGAGGAAGATCCTCCAGAGTTTATAGATGAGGTATGTATAAGGCGTTGATGATCATGAGAGTGACGCCGGTGGAAAAGGCAGAATATGCCGCTTATTAACTTAAGGGTGTTTCTCAAATATGGTTCAACCAATGGAAAGAATAGAGGATGGAAGATATGGGTCCTCTTGATTGGGAAAAGTTCAAAGTTGCTTTCCGTAATAGGTTCTTCCCCCTTGAGACGAGGGAGGCAAAAATGCTTAAATTCATCAACCTTCATCAAGGAAATATGAGTGTCAATGAATATGTTTTGAAGTTCACACAATTGTCTTGATATGCTCCTACTATGGTTGCTGATCCTAGGGAAAGAATGCATAAGTTTATTTCGAGTGTGTCCGAAATGGTGGTTAAGGAATGTCGTAATGCATTCTTATCAATGATATGGAAATTTCTCATCTCATGGTTCATGCTTTACCAATGAGAAGAAACTTAAGGAAAGGTCTAGGGAGGCACAGAGGACCAACACCGGTGACAATGACTTTTCACATTCAAAATCTGAGAGACAGGGCCGTTCTAAGTTTCGACAAAGGTTTTCCAGTCAAGGTTCCTCCAATGCTCCTCCTAATTTTAAAAAAGATAGGGTGTCTAATCCTAAGTCTCAAGGAGGGAATGGTGGTGGATCTTTATTGTCTACTTGTGCTAGGTGTGGAAGGAAGCACGAGGGTAAGTGTTTAGCCGGCATAGATGGTTTCTTCGGTTGTGGTAAGAGTGGTCATAAAATAAGGGATTTTCCAGTGTTTACGGCTTAGAGGAGAGACAGTAAGCAAGCTATGCATAGTGGTTTGGGTTCAAGTGCTCCAAAGCAAAACTAATTTTATGCATTACAGACTCGTCATGAGCAAGAGGGTTCTCCCGATGTGATCACTGGTATGTTGAAAGTCTTCCAACTTTATGTTTATGCTTTACTTGATCCTGATGCTACCTTGTCTTTTGTGATGCCATATGTGGTTATGAGGTTTGATATTCTTCTGGATGTGTTGTTAGATCCCTTTTCTGTCTTTACTCCAGTTTGTGATTCTATTGAGACTAAAAGGGTCTGTAGAAACTGTCCCGTCTCCTTGTCGGAGTCACTCATGTTGATTTTCTAGAGCTTGATATGTTATATTTTGATGTTATCCTTGGTATGGATTGGTTGCATTCATCTTATGCTTCTATTGATTGTAGAATCCGTGTAGTCAAGTTTCAGTTTCCAAATGAACCCATCCTAGAGTGGAAAGAGGGAAATTCTATGCTTAAGAGTCAGTTTGGTTCTTGTCTTAAAGGTTTAAAGATGATCTCTGAGGGTTGCATATTCCATGTGGTTCAGGTTTGGGATATGGATTCTGAAGCCTCTTGAGTTGGTCCCCGTTGTGAACGAGTTTCTGAAAGTGTTTCCCAAAGATTTATTCGGTGTTCCTCCCGAAGGGAAATAGACTTCGGTATTGACCTTCTCCCAGTTACGCAACCTATCTCTATTCCTTCTTATCATATGGCTCCAACAAAAATCAAGGAGTTAAAGGAGCAACTGGAAGATTTGTTGGATAAAGGTTTCATCCGATCTAGTATCTCTTCATAAGGTGCTCCAGTTTTGTTTGTTTGAAAGAAAGATGGTTCACTCTGTATGTGTAATGACTACTGGTAATTGAACAAGGTTACTGTTAAGAACAAATATCCTCTCCTAAGGATAGATGATTTGTTTGACCAACTTCAAGGAGCAAGTTAGTTCTCTTAGATTGACCTTCGGTCGGGTTATCACCAATTGAGGGTGAAGAAAGATGACATTCGGAAGATAGATTTTCGAACTCGTTATGGTCACTATAAGTTTTTTGTAATGTCATTTGGTTTGACTAATGCTTCGACCGCATTTATGGATTTGATGAATATAGTGTTTAGACAATACCTTGACATGTTTTTGATTGTTTTCATTGATGATATATTGATCTATTCAAGAAGAGAAGGTGAGCATACTGATCATTTGAGGACACGTTACAAGTCCTCAAGGACCAACAACTCTTTGCAAAGTTTAGCAAATGAAAGTTTTGGCTAAGGTCTATGGGTTTTCTTGGTCATATTTTTTCTGGTAAGGGTATTGAGGTAGATCCTAAGAAGACAAATGCGGTCAAGAGTTGACCTAGACCTCTAAACCCTTCGATTATTAGAAGTTTCTTGGGTTTGGCTGGTTACTACAGAAGGTTTGTTGAGGGATTCTCTTCAATTTCCTCTCCATTGACAATATTGACCCAAAAGAAGGTTAATTTCATATGGTCCGAAAGTTTCCAAGAATTGAAAGATAGACTTACTTCCGCTCCGGTATTAACCCTACCGGAAGGAACTGAAGGATTTGTTGTCTACTGTGGTGCCTCAAGGATTGGTTAGGATGTGTCGTTATGCAAAATGGGAAAGTCATTACCTATGCCTCAAGTGAGAAGAATTATCCTACCCATGATCTTAACCTAGCGGTAGTGTGTTTGCTCTCAAGATTTGGAGCAATTACTTATACGATGTTCCTGTAAATATTTTTACCGACCACAAGAGTTTGCAATATGTGTTTAAACAAAAAGATCTAAATCTTTACCAAAGGAGGCGGCTTGAGTTATTAAAGGATTATGATATGAGTGCTCTTATTACCCCAGTGAAGGAAATGTGGTAGCAGATGCTCTTAGTCGGTTATCGATTGGTAGTGTTTCTCATATTAAGGATGATAAGAAAGAGTTGGTTTGAGATGTTCATAGATTGGGCTGATTGGGTGTTCGGTTAGTTGACTCTACCAAAGGTGGTGTTATGGTTCACAATGGTTCAGAATAGTCTTTTGTGGCTGATGTGTAAACCAAGCAAGGTCTTGATCCGACTTAGTTTGAATTAAAGGAAGCAGTGCATAAAAAGTCCATAGAGGGTTTCTCCCAAGGGAGAGATGGTGTGCTTCGATATCAAGTTCATTTGTGTGTTCCCAATGTTGACAACTTGAGAGGGAAAATCTTATCAGAAGCCCACAGTTCTTGATATTCCTTTTACCAAGGAGCCACCAAGATGTACTGTGACTTGCGGGAGATCTATTGGTGGAATAGGATGAAGAAGGATATTGCAGAAATTGTGGCTAAGTCTCCTAATTATCAACAAGTGAAAGTTGAGCATCAAAAACCAAGAGGTTTATCTCAAGATATTAGCATTCCTTCTTGGAAGTGGTAAGATATGAATATAGACTTCATTGTTGGGTTATCTCGCACCCGGTGACATCATGACTCGATTTGGGTTATCGTAAATCGAATGATGAACTCGACTCATTTCATACCCGTCAAGGTCTCTTATTCGGTCGACGACTATGCCAACTTGTACTTGAGGGAAACATTTAGGTTGCTTGGAGTGCCCTTATCCATTATCTCCGATTGTGGTTCCCAATTCACTTCTCAATTTTGGAAATCTTTCCAAAAGGGTCTTGGTACTCGTGTGAACCTTAGTACATCTTTCATCCACAAACCGATGGGAAAGTTGAGTGTACAATCCAAACTTTGGAAGATATGTCGAGAGCATGTGTAATTCATTTCAAGGGTAATTGGGATGATCAATTTCATTTGATTGAATTTGCGTATAATAATGCCTATCACTCAAACATTGGTATCGCTATATTCGAGGCTATATACGGTAGGAGGTGTAGATATCCTATAGGCTGGTCTGAAGTGGGTGAAATTGCCTTGATAGGTCTCAAATTGGTACATGAGTCTTTGGAGAAAGATCTGCTTATTAGAGAAAGGTTTAAAATGGATCAAAGTTGACAAAAGTCCTATGCCGATGTTAGAAGGAGAGATCTTGAGTGTGATGTAAATGATTGGATTTACTTGAAAATTTCACCCATGATGAGTGTAATGAGATTTGGGAAAAAAGGGAAACTTAGTCCCCGCTATGTGGGCCATATAAGATTTTGAGGTGAATTGGTAAGGTCGCTTATGAACTTTATTTGCCTAATGATTTGGCATAAGTTCATCCAGTTTTCCATGTATCCCTGTTGAAGAAATGTGTTGGAGATCCGACAACTATAGTTCTCTTAGAAGGTTTGGGTGTTAAGGAGAATTTTTCTTATGAGGAAGTTCTGGTTAGGATTTTAGGCAAGTGGGAATTACCCATGTCTCTTAATGATAAGACAAGTTAAGATAATGACTTTTCTGTGGGATTTACGCTTAGCACCGAGAGGATATTGAGATAGAAGCTCTTCTGTAGCTTGAGTTCGGGTTTCTAGTAGCAATCTCCTTATCCCATACATATGTGCCCCCATAGGATGATTGTCTTAGATAGACATTAGTTAGTTGATCCACATAAGCTAGAAGTTCATGTTCTTACCTTGGCAAGTAGGACATCCCCTTTTCGGTGTGAGGTAGACACCAGATTCTATGTTAATAGCTCATATGGTCTTAATGTCTATTAAAGGTAAATCTCGCACAATAATAAACTAAGGTTACTTCTATAATTATCTCACGAAATACTTTAAGATGTTAGCTTGCATTGACCATGTTTATGTTTACTAGCCCTTTTTCCTCATGATTTAGCTTTGTCATTACATGTCATGATAAATCCTTTTAGCATGTTTTCATATCTTTTATGCATTGCTATCATACTTGGTACAGTCCATGTACTAACACATACTCTTGCCTACATTCTTTCATTAATGTAGGGTCCGACGCTCATGATTCACATTTTTGTGGCTAGGGATCAACTTAGTAGATTGAAGATTGGTGAGTCCTTATATTTTGAGGACTGATCCTTTATTTCATATCGTCTTTACTTTCAATATTGTATGTGATGTACGAGTTACGTCCCGATTGCTCCTGATGTACTAGATGGTTTTGAGACTACGTTAGATTTCCGCTATATTTTTATAAACTCTCATGTTTTTGAAACTGTTATTTTAAACTCTCTTGATTTCTATTATCTTGTATGATGTATGTTAAGTGACTTGTGTACGCATGTTACACCTAGGGTATGCTTTGGGTCGTGATATAATTGGCGATTCACCGAATGTGCTCGGCTATTGGACAAATGTGCTCAGTAAGCTCGACTACCATCGTCAAATGGGTTATGCATTGAGTTTTGGGCCATCTTTTGGAAAATTATAAATAGCCCAAAGGAGAGAGAAAGAAAAAACAAAAATTGTGAAGAACACTTCTTAGTTTTGGGGTTTTTCAACTTTACTCTTGATATTGGAAATTTGAAGTTTAAATCAAAGTGGGTATTGCTTGTAATTATTTAATTTCATGTTATCCATGACTGCTTTCATGCATGATATAATTTCTTTACACTTTGTTATTGATGGCTAAATCCCCAAAGTCTAGGGGGTGCATTATGGGGTTGGGTGTTGATTTAATGTAGTGGGTATTGTGTTATGCTCTATTTTGTTGTTTCTCATCCATGGATTTGGGATAATTAGTATGAGGTTAATTTATGGACTAAGGTTTCACACTTAATTCCTACTTCTGATCTCCGATTGATGCTCGAAAGAGATTGATTGAAGTGGGTAATTAGTTCAATACTTGCAATTTAGGTTTGATGTTTGTAATCTCCTTGAAAAAAGAGATTATGGGTCACATCTATTTGCCCTATTTGTACATCGAAAGAGAGAATAGTGTACGGTATTGGGTTATTTAATTATGCACATAGATGAGACTGAAAGGAGATTCTATAAACTGATGCTATGAGATCGAAAGAAGATTAGTATCATTGAAGATTACCCATCCTATCAATGAATGTCTAGCACTATAGAGCAATACAATGACCCCTATATGATATCGATTTCCAATCCTCACACCCCTAGATTACTTGTTACTTATTTAAATTTCTGAAATCTTAGTTTAATTGTGACTATTGATACCCTTTTCATAAGTTGGTGGAATCATTCACCCAAATATTCTTATTGCTACAAATGGATTGACTTATATTTCAAATTTCTTGATAACATTCTTTCCGCTATATCATTCTTTATGGGATTAAACCTTGATTCGTAGTTGGGTATTTTATTTACTATGACCTCTTACTCGTTGGATTTGTTTTATAGAGTAGTTTGAGCGTTATAAAATGGCGCCGTTGCTGGGGAATGATGGTTGATAATTCCATTTGAGAAATTAGTTTGTAAATTTGCTTAGTTGTAGTAGATTGTTTCTTGTTGTTGTTGTTTGTTGATTTGCAAGTCTAAATCATGAGTGACTACGGTATTGACAATGATAGTAACTACTGTCAAAATGAAAACATCGGTGGTTTGAATGACATGCACATGAATGTCATTCAAACCACGAGAGACTTCCTATTACCTCCCATAGTTGGGAGGGCAGTTTTTCATGTAACCGAAACAATGTTACAACTGCTTTAACTAAGAGGAATTTTATGGGGTTAGCTCATGAATACCCCCACAAACACCTTCGGAATTTTGTGGATGTGTGTGAGTCGTTTGTGTTAAAAACATCTCACAAGAGTCCATAAGGTTGAGGTTATTCCCTTTCTCTTTGACGGGTGAAGCTACAAGGTGTTTGGCGGAGTTGCCAAATGATTCTATCACTTCTTGAGAGGATTTAACTAATGAAGCCTTCTTGAAGAAATTTTTTGTCCCCTCGAAGATGGTAAAACTTAGGGACCGAATCCAAAATTTCAAAAGAATTGAAGGTGAACCTCTACATGAAACATGGTTGCGGTTCCAAAAATTACTCTTGCAATCCCTAACACATGGTTTCCCACACCATTTTCTACTCCAATACGTCTATTGTAGCCTTGAATCAATCACCACAAGTGTAGTTGATCAACTTTCCCAAGGTGGGCTAATGCGACAACCATATGAGGTAGCATCATTGTTTCTTGATGACATGACCGAGGTAAATCGAGCATGGCATACTAGGGAAAATCAAATGTCTTCTCTACAAATGAGCACGAGTAAGGAAAAAATTGAGAAAGAGCATGAGCGAGATGAAAATATAGCCAAAATGATGACTCAACTTGATTTTTTGTCAAAGCATGTCATGGGAGGTGGATTCAAATCTGTGAATGCGGTTGGAATAAGTAGTGGACAGTGCTCAAGGGATGCCAAGTTTGAGGAATTATACAATGAGGAAGTACAATATTTGGGAAACCAAATGGGGGGTTCTCACCGAAACTACCAACGAAAAGGTGGGAACCAAGGTTGGAACAAGGAAATAGATAGTGGTTGGAAAGATTGGAAAGGTGAAAATTGGAGATATAGGGAGGCTGAAAAAGGTAGGTATATTCCTCCTCATGATCATACGAACAAAAGAATCACATGGTCTGGAAGGAAACCGAACCAACAAAATGCTCACAAGGATCTTCAACAAGGTTTAAGGGTTCGACATGGAGTTGAAAGAATGGAAAAATGATTTCTTTACCTTATATCAAACAGTGACCTCTAATTTGGTCTCTATCAAACAACTGGAAACTCATATGTGTTATATCTCTACCTATCTCAATCCAAGGAAAAAATGAACATTGCCTAGTGATACCATACCGAACCCCGAAAGTAATTGTTGAGGAATTGAGAACAATATCATACCACGCCATTAAATAAGACACTTCTTAGGAGGCAACCCAAGTTTTTACTCTTGTTTTATTGCTTTCAATAATACGTATTGTGAGTGCAGTTTGAAAAGAAGTCAAAGTGTTGCGAAGGAAAAAATAGGTGATTCCAAAACCAAATCAGCGATTCACCGAAGGCATTGTGCGAACTCATTCTTGTTCGCATTTTGAGGTGGAAAAAGTTAAAGAGTGTATAGTCAACTTAGGCAATCTGAGCTCCAAACGAAGATCTATCGAAGTACACTATGCTGACTCCATGGAGTTTGCCAAATAAGCCTTATGGTTTCGTATTCGTTTAGGCCTTTTGGCGAGATTCAGCTCCTTCGGCGATGTTAGTCATAGACCGCCGAACGTGCCTAACATAAAAAATCCAAGGGTCTTTTAATTTTCAAAAAGAATCCCTTTGATATCTTTGAACTCCTTTTCTTCCATAAGCTTTCAATACCATATTTTAGTGTGAGAGTGCCTTGTGTGTGTGCTTTTGAGTACTTAAAGTGTATTTGGATTGATTTCTTTGCGACGCAACCCTACATTCCCTCTTGTGTTGTACTTTGTGCCTACTTGAGGTTTATTTTTTATTCCTATCTCATTGTTTGTGCTTATAATTGTGTTTTTAGATATGGGATAAAGGTCATTTGAAGTATATTGTTGGTTGATTTTTTTGGGTAGTGCTTAATAGAGCGTATTGAACTGTGCCCATAAGTTAGATATTTGAATTTGTTCCTATTATTGGTAAAATTGACTTTGTTAGTTAAATGTTGAAATTGAGTCCTTATATGTACTGGGTCTTGGTTTAATTTCATGTGAGAGAAGTCTGATTAACCCGTTGTCGCTCCGATTGCATGATTTTCCCAATGATATATGGAGTGACAACTTCCTTAAGGGCAAATAGTCAATTAGAGTAATAAGTTAGGATAATTGGGGGAAGTCTGAGTACCCAAGGGTAGAAAATACATGTGGGTAGATTGTAAAGTAAAGAGAAATTGGGTATTGTTGCATATTGTGATTTGTTTCGTGAAAATAAGCATTGAGCTAAACACTGCTTGTTCGGTGGGATTGTCTTAGCCTGCCAAGGCAGTTAGGTGAATCGCTGAGTAAGACCTATCTCACCGTTCTTGCTTGAATGTGTAGCAGGGGTACTATCCCATTTGGCGTAGTTGTCTTAGTTTCTCGAAACCCACTTGGTGAATCGCCAAGTGGGAGTGGACATCGGCCTTATGCTTGTTTCCTTTGATTTTGCACTGTCACTTTTAGCGGACTTGTCTTAGCCCGCCAAAACTAATTCGGCAGATCGCCAAGTTGGAATTGAATCCACCCATCATGATTGAGTTCCTTGATTTTTTACACTGTCAACTTCGGCGAGCTCGCCTAACCTGTTATGCTTTGTTTTGTTGTTGTTCATCAATGGATTTGGGATGATTAGCATGGGTTTAATTTATGGGTTAAGGTTGCAAACTTTAATTCTATTTCCTATCTCTGATTGATGCTCGAAAGAGATTGATTGTAGTAGATAATTAGTTCGATACTTGCAATTTAGGTTTGATATCTGTAATTTGCTTGAACTAGAGATTATGGGTCAGATCTATTTGTCCTATTTTTGCATCATAAGAGAGAATAATGTAAGGTATTGGGTTGTTTAGTTATGCACATAAATGAGACCGAAAGGAGATTCTATGAACTAATTCTATGAAATCAAAAGAAGATTAGTGTCATTGAAGATGACCCAACCTATCCATGAATGTCTATCACTATAGAGCAACACAATTACCCCTATATGATATCGATTTCCAATCCCCGCACCCCTAAATTACTTGTTAGTTATTTGAATTTCTTAAATCTTAGTTTAATTGGGACTATTGATAACAAAACCCTTTTCGTAAATTTGGAGGAATCATCCACCCAAATTTTCTTATTGATGCAAATGAATTCGTTTATAGTCCAAATTTCTTGATAGAATTCTCTACGCTATATCATTCTTTGTGGGATTTGACCCGACTCTTAGTTAAGTATTTTTATTGACTACGACCACTTACTCTTTTGATTTATTTTAGAGAGTAGTTTGAGCGTTATGAAGCCTCAAATAATGACTAGCTTGCTCAAGCTCACAAATTCTTACTCATAATGTAAAATTATGCTTCAACGGAAGTATTCAAGTGCCCCCACAACAAAAGACGATTCAATGCTCTCACAAAGGACATCACAATGAAGTTAGGAGTCAACACAGTTTCACACTCACAAGGAGAAATACATGCATTTTCAACCCATAGGTTTTCCCATATTTCCCAATCATCACATTACCCAGCTTAAGCAAGATCTCGAAGGTTTTTTTAGGCTTATAATGGGTTTGATGGCAAATGTATGGTCAATTTGGCTTATTGAATTCAAATTTTTTGAAGCATTATTGTTTACAACTTCACCTCTTCTCGTTTTCTTTCTTTCTTTCTTTTGACAAAGAGAATCAACCTCAAACAATTCACAACATTCATTTTTATTCACTTATCGGGAACTTATTTTTTCCATCACGCAACAAAGATGATCAAGACATCAATTTGAGAAATACTTTTTCATTTTATTTTCTTTTATCTGTAATTTAATTTTTTTTTATGGAGGAGTTCCATCTTTTTTGGCACAAAAACCTAGGATGAATCTCACACTTTTTTTTCACTAGAAATATCTGTCCTTCCTTACCACCACCCCTACTTAGACTTTTGGCCTAAGTTGGTTATTCAAACAAACCAATACTTCAAAAAAAAGATTTATGGGTGAGAAGGAAGTAACATTTTTGAGTCAAGAGATTTCAACAAGATTGTCAACAAATGGATAAGGCTCAATTAGTGCCAAAATGGTTCCACACCCTCACAAGGTAGTCACAATATATGTATATGACAATTTGGGCTCACTCTCAAAATTTGTACGTATGATCAATTCTTGCATTCACCAAAGTTAAACAATTAGATAAATAAGGAAAATTCTTGGAATCCACACACATGCCTTCCAAGTAATCCTCACCACACAAGGCACTTCAAACACAATCATTGGGCACAACTCTACAAGATTAAGCTTGCATGCAATTGTCATTCCAAGTCTCACAACCAATTCACAACTAGTCACAACGAGATGCTAGAAGATCATGCAAAAGTCATGCACTTTGAATTCCCTCGAAACATTAACATAAACATATTTCTCATCAAAAGCACTATACATGACATCGATATTGATTATGATCGATACTCAAATATTCACAATGAGTGTGAAAGCTCTCAATCATTCAAAATCATCACAACCATAATCCGGGGTAATATAGAAAGATAATAACATCACCACAATTCAAAGCCAATCACAAATAAAACTATATATATATATATATATACTAATGAGAAATAAAAGATGATATATAGTACAACCCAAATATACTCAAACCAAAATAACAAAATACAATTAAAAGGGGCCAGGCACTAGCAAGTTCCCTCTCCTCACTAAAACCAAAAGAAGTGTCCTCAACACGGAATAACATAAATGCAGAAATGTAAGGATATGATGAGGATCCTTGTCAGGTTATGGCTGAGGAGAACTCTGGCTTAATGAAGACAACATCAACCAGGGCATCAAATCCTAGAGCATCTGGCGGAGGAATGGAGTCTGAAGTATGGGTCCCACTCAGACCAATGTCGGAGGTCTCTTGAAGAAAACACTCCATGGTAGCCTGAAAAGTAGAATGCTCCAAATCATATAGCTCGGTGATAGCCTCCGCGCTCAGCTGCTCATCTCCTAAGAAATCCTCCTCACCTGTCTCTAGAGTGGAGTCCTCATCATGCTCATCAACAACCTACTCCTCTATAACTCCCATCTCATCAACTCTCGGAAATAAATGAGTCTCAGAAACTAGCATCTTAAGAAGAGGTACCTCATACCATGCATAGAAATGTTTGTGGACTTGAGTTGGTCTACATCCATCCTCAAGGCATCAATGTTAACCTTCAAAGTTGTAACGTCCGCAGACTCGTCTCCATCCTAGTCACACCCATCAACCCGACCAGTGAGGGTTTCTAGTCTTAGTCCGTATGTAGTCAAAAGAGTTCACTAATCCACTATCTAGACTCGAAGGGGAGTAAGGGAAACCTCAATCGCTCAGGAAATCATATCAGGGACCTCATTCTCTAGACAAGAATATCTAATATCTGCTAAATAGGAAAGCCCACCCATCCGGTAAATTAAGGCCTATGTAAGAGGGGGCCGGGATATAGAAGAAGGTACAATAGATGTAGAGGTAGAAAGAGTGGCAATACTTGAGGGCTCCATTGAATGAGTAAGATGCATATAATCAGGCTCTAAAGTAGTCGAATCAACTACTAGAGTGGTGTCAGCAGGTGGAGGCTTTTTCCTAGATGTATCATCCCTTAAGTAGTTGGCCTCTATCCTCTAGATGTCACTAGAGGAGGGCAGAGTGATATTTTTATCACTCGCCTTTACAAACGGCACTCCAACCAACACACATAACTGAGTAATCAACATCAGAAAGGGTAAAAAATTCTACTACTACATTTCTCTTATCAGCATCTCCTGATAGATGATGCTCCCCAAGTATAACTTCTCTCAAGTAATAATACACTCTATTAGGAGTACTTTGGCTAATGGATGATTGATTTATTCTGCGACGAATTCAAAGTGATTCTAATAAATCCAAACTAGTACCTCGTAACCACATTTAAGTCCTTCTTCTCAATATTCACCCAATGCACAATCCACAGGGTTGTAGCATCTAATAGAAAGGGGGCCAACCAACCCCTCAAATCACCGAGATGGTGCTTCACCCTTTCCTCATAAAGAGGTATATAATTAATTCAACAATTCAAAACAACATTGATTGTTTCGGCCCAACATTGGATCATCTTCCCTTGAACCTCAACTTTCTCAATTAGCTTCCAAACTACTCCTTTTCTCTTCTTTGAGAGTGCCCTAGTATATGAATCATAGAACTCACAACTCAAGAAGGGACATAGGGTGTCTAAGATTGGGTAAATTCCTCAAACTTGAGATATTTGATTGTGTTTCAAACTACCATATAGTCACTTATTACTCCGTTAGTGGACATAATCTTATCCTCAAGTTTTGTATGTAACCTAATGCTTTCAATCTATTCATAGCTTGGGGAGCAATCACTAGGAACACTTGAGACACAATGCTGTCTAACGGGATATGCGTGATCTTGGAGCAGATTGCACTTCATATATTTTGGGTGACGTGAGCAGCTGTAGCTGGTTTATGGACTGGTGTAGGCACACCTTCAGCGTCTACCACTTCATTCTCATCAACATACCAAGAATAATTAAGTTTCTCTCCCTTAAGAGTGAAAGTAGTTCTTTTATTAATCAACTATTCTAACACTTTGGAAATTGGAAAGTTGAAAGGGAAAGGAATAGTGCAATTTTTACACTGATATAGTGGTCTAAAAGACAAACCTATAGACCGTGGGAAGTTCTATGGGCCGTAGGAAGGGAGTCTTAGATTTGGAGATGATTTTTTTGGAATTTCAAGTTTCTTAAGTTTGATATACTAATAGATAGGACGGGTTATATGAAGTTTGACGGGTCTCAGATGGGTTTCGTAGAAATGTTCCAGACTTAGTAGAAATTTTTGACTAGAAGTGGAGAACTACGGATGAGGTTTATGGACTATAGAAAAGTAGATGACTAGTAGATTTGTTTCATGCGAAGTAAGGTGAATTTGAGTTTCTGAAGTTGGTTCTATGGTTGACCTGTATGGTCGTGGAAACCTCTACGGACTATAGGTCCAAACCATAAAAACCATTCAATAGTTATTTTTAAGGGTATTTGTGTCTTCTCCTATGAATTAAATACCTATACTATATCGTTTTGACCCGAATTCTAATTCCTATAACTACTCTTGTATTTCTAATTACACCCAAATCCTCACATTCAGTCAAATTCACGAATATCATCTACATTCATCTTCTCCAATTCTCTCTCAAGTTCAAGAAGAAAGCTAAGGTTTCAAGCTTTAGGTCTCCTATTCCTAAATTGGTTTTTGTCTTGGATCATCAAGGTATGTAAGAAATCATTAATGGGTTCCATTCTCCCATTGCGTCCCAAAAGATCTCAATTCTCTAAATTCAATTTCACCTAATTGCTTAGGGTTTCATGTGATCTTCATGGCTATGAGTTTATTTTGATTTAATTGTTCAATTTCAATCTTCCTTTGCATGTTTTGTTAAACTAAATGGTTTTCAATTGATTTTCATAAGACCCATGCACTATTCATGATTTTGACTATAAATTTATGAAGATATGAGTTTATGAAGAAAGATATGAACTTATGAATATGATTTATGAAATTTATGCATGATTTATGAAAATAATGTTTTATGAACTAAGGTCGCTTTTAAAGTAAGCATCAATGAAATTGTGAAAGCATTTTCTCACATATTAAGGTATCATGATTGGTGAAAGGTTTTCTCACATATGCATGATTCATGATTTAAGGATCTACTCTAAGATTTTTTAAGTTCGATTTAGTAACTTAATTGTTATTTTCCATGTATGATGATATGCTTATTATTATGAATATTCCATTGGGATTTTAATAGCACCAAGAGGATATTGAGATGGAGGCTCTTGCGTAAGTAGAGACCAAGTCTCTAATAGTAATCTCCTTGTCCCTACCTACGTGCCCCCATAGGATTTGTAGTAGAAATACATAATTAGTGGATCCATCTAAGCTAAAAGTTAAGGTCCTTGCCTTGGCAAGTAAGGACATATTTTTTCAACAAGACACCGGATTCTACGTTATAACTCACATAGTCTATGTCGGTTAGCGGTAAATATCCTAAAAAATGACCTAAGTTACTTTTAAAAGGTATATGAAGCTTTCCATATGAATTTTAGATGCATTGACCATGTTCATGACTTATGATTCCATTTTAATGGGTTTTACTGTGTTTTAGCTTGGTCATACTAAACATGATTTTCATTTATGTCTCCTTATGATCATGTTTTACATTTTAATACATATCCCTCATACTTAGTACATTTTATGTACTAATGTATATTTGTGCCAATATTGTCTCATAATATAGGGTTCGACGCTTTCTCTCCTCTCGCTCGTGGCTAGCTTGGACTACTATTGGTAGTGGATTGGTGATCCTCATACTTCAAGGGCATGACCGTTATTGTTTTTTTCATGTACTTTGAAATTTTTATATGGTGTATGGATTACATCCCAACCATTCTTTTGATATAGTAGATTGACTTGTCAAGACAGTGTATAGACTTCCTCTTTTATGTCAACTCTTCTATTTATATGAGATTTTCTACTTTTTGTTCTATTATGTAGTGATGTGTTTATGTCAAGTGGCTTGTGTAGGGCTTGTCGGGCTCTTATACTCCATGTCAAATATAGGGTGTACTTTGTGTCTTATCAAACTTGGTACCAGAGCCAGGTTTTAGAAAAGGTCCTAGAATGTTTGACAAGCCGCGTCGAGTGAAGTCTTGTTCATAAGTATGAAGCGCGCCACATTTATGAATAGGAGACTACAAAATGTTTAGGAAACTTCAATTCTTTCATCTCTTTAAAGTCATGCCATATAGTCTATCTCTATAAAGATCCTTCATCTAAATCTTGTCCGATATTTTTCAAGATATGGCTCCTTGAAGAGCTTATGTGAGAAGGAATGTGGGTGAGAATGTGGAGCCCGAGGTTCCTCAACTTCTGTTCGATCTTTTGGCCGATCAAGTGACTCATGTCGAGTTTCGAGCCGCTTTACATATGTTGGCTCAAGATATTACAACCCAAGCTAATAGAGATGCCATTGATCCCGTGAACCCAAATGTGGGTACCACGGTGACAAAAATAAGGGACTTCACTAGAATGAATCCTCCAGAGTTCCATGGATCTAAGGTTTATGAGGATCCTCAAGAGTTTATTGATGAGGTGTATATGATAGTCAGAATTATGGTACCTATGATAGAAAATACATAATTGATTGCTTATCAACTCAAGGTTGTTGCTTATGTTTGATTCAACAATTGGAAGGAAGAGAGGGTGGTTGATGTGGGTCCTCTTGATTGGGACAAATTCAAAGGAACTTTTCTTGATCGTTTCTTTCCTATAGAAATGAGAGAAGAGAAAGTCCTTGAGTTAATAAACTCTGACAAAGAAATATGAGTTTGAAGGAATATGCTTTTAAGCTTACTCAATTGTCTAAGTATGCTCCAACTAAGGTTGTGGACTATAGGTCAAGGATGAGTAAGTTTATGTTGAGTGTTTCCAAGTTGGATGTCAAAGAGTGTTGTACTTCCATGTTGATAAAGGAAATGGATATCTCCCATTTGATGATACATTCTCAACAAATTGAAGAGGAATAGCTCAAGGAAAGGGAAAGCGAGTCTAAGTGGGATAGGACTAGTGATGGTGACTTTTCTCATTCTAGGTTCGGTGGACATGGGCGTCCTCGATTTTGGAAAAGGTTTTCCTGTTAAGTATCTTATAATGCTCAGACTCATAAGTTTAACAAAGAAAGGGTGTTTAACCCTAAGCCTCAAGAAGTAAATGGTGGTGGATCTTTTATATCTACTTGCCATAGGTATGACAAAAGGCATGATGACAAATGTTTGGCTGGTACATATGGATTCTTACGTTGAGGAAAAAATGGTCAAGAGATGAGAGATTGTCCATTGCTTGCTACTAATGGGCATGATTGTAACACCTCATAATTTAGAAGTCTAGAAAAGGAGCAAAGAGAGGTCACCAGCCCAAAACTGAGCCATGGCACCCATCATGGAGCCCTTCACGGGTAGTGAAGGTCACCACGACTCGTGGTGGTGCTCGTGGCTACCTTCTAGTGCTTGGCCAAGAGGGGGATCCCCTCCCACAAGCCCTTAGATGGCTCGTTGAGAGCCTCATGCCCCGTAGTAGTAGTTATGGAGGGGAGGTAGAACCCACCTCAAGGCTAGCTTCCTCCCGCGATCCCCTAGACGAGTCTTTATGGGCTAGACGGACCATGAAGGTGGGCGTGTGGAGGGTCAGGACTTGCATAGCCACTGGTTTAGGGACCACGAGTGCCTAGATGACTCGTGGATCCCTAGACGGCTCATAAAGCCCTCCATCTGGGCTCGTGTCAACTGTAAGTCATGGTCAGTTGGGTCTTTTCCTAATTATTTTATCTTGATACTATGTTGTTTTGCCCTTAACTAGAACCCCTATATAAGTGATTTTAACCCAAAAATCAATCCATTCAAGTCATTCTCTCAAATTTGCAAAAGAAGAAGAAGTCTTCCTCTCAAATATTTCTCTCTCTAGAAAGGCTTGAAGAAAAAGGGTTCAACTTAGGGTTCCAAGTCAAGTCTCCGATTCCTCCATTGAAGTTAAGCAATTGGAATTGAGGTATGATAGTTTTCATCTATGGAGTTCCCAACTTCTCCAATTTTCAAAGTTAGAATTCCCCAATTGAGTTAGGGTTTTCTTATATCTTATGGGTTCGCTTAATTATCAATTTAATTGATTGTATTATGTTCTCTTATGCATGAATTGAGTAAATATCATTTCATTATGATGATCCTCCATGAACCCATGAAATCCCCATGTTTTTCAAAGTTATGAGCATATAATGTGGGATTTGGATTATGAAAGAGAAGTTTATGAAATCAAGCATGTTCTCATAAAATCTATGTAAATATTTTAAGAATGCTTTGAGATTAAAGTATCAATGATGTTGCTATTGTTGTGTTGTTGAAAGGATTTCTCATATACATATGTAAGCATGAATTGTGAAAGGTTTTCTCACATGATAAGGGTTCATAGGGTTGAAAGACTTTCTCACCTAAAATGAACCAATGTTAAGGAGCTATTCTAATGATGAGGCAAGAGGCGATTACCCATGCTCTCTAATAGAAAGACAAGTGGCGATTACTCATGTCATATGATGTAAGGACAAGAGGCGATTACCCATGTTCCTTTAAGAGCTAAGATGAATATGAATAAGAACTATTCCGTGGAAGTTAAGCTCAGAACCGAGTGGACAAGTGGCAATTACCCATGTCCCATAAACTATGTGCCAACATAGGAGTGTCTAGATAGACATTAGCTAGTGAATCCACATAAGCTAGAAGTTCATGGTCCTTACTGTGGAAAGTAGGACAACTCTTTTCAATGTGGGAGACACTGGATTCCATGATGATAGCTCTCATGGTCTTATATGTCGGTTAAGGCTACTTTCCACAAGCAAGTTATGATGAACTAAGGTTACGTCAAGGAAGTATCTCATGCATGTTTAAGATGATGACTATGTTCATTGACCATGTTTTATGACTCATGTTTTCTAACCCTCTTATCTCATGTTTTAGCTTCGTCATTGCATTTCACGAAGGTATATCTTTTAAGTATGTTTTCAAATGTTTTATCAATGTCTATCATACTTGGTACATATTTTTTACTAACGCATACTCTTGCCTACATTTCCCCAAATGTAGGGTCCGACAATCAGGGTTCCGAATTTCATGGCTAGAGTTCGTTGACGAGATTCCAAGCTTTGGTAAGTCCTCATGCTTCGAGGATCGGATCTTCATTGTCTTTAGTTCTTCCTTATTCTTAGTTTCGAAAATGATGTACATGCTAGGCCCAAATCCATTCTTATGTACTAGATGACTATTGAGACGAAGTTAGAATTTCCACTTTGCTTTATACAATTTGATACCTTAAAATTGTCTTTTAAATATCTTTGTCTATTTCTTATATTATGAATGCTAAGTGGCTTGTATGGGGCCTCTCGGGGTCCTATACGCCATGATACACCTAGGGGCTACCTTGGGCCATGACAAGGATGGTAGGTGATAACGCTCAAAAGTCCTACTTAAAACCAATTAAAAGGGATATCGGTCGTAGTCAATAAAAAATCCAACGAAGAGTCGTGGTCGAATCGCATAGATAATGTTATATCGTGGAGAATTCCTATCAAGAAATTTGGACTTTAAAATTGCTCATTTGCAATAGTAAGAACAAGTTGGTGGATAGTTCCACCAATTTAATGTAAAGATTTGGTCATAAATTATCACAATTAAACTAAAGCATTGATAGAATCAAAAGTTAACAAGCAATCTAGGGTTGCGGGGTTTGGAAATCGATGTCACATAGGGGTAATTGTGTTGATCTATAACGAGGAACATTCATGAATAGACTAAGTCATTTTCATTGACGCTAATCATCTTTCGATCTCAAAACATCTATGCATAGATTCTCCTCTCGGTCTCATCTAAATGCCAACCTAAACAACCCAATACCTTAATCTATTCTCTCTTTCAAGAACATGGAAAATAGATCCGACCCATAACCTCTATTTTCAAGCAAGTTAAAAACATCAAACCTAAATTTCTAGTATCACACTAATTACCCACTTCAATCAATCTCTTTTGAGCATCAATCAGAGATCGCAAGTAGGAATTAAGTTTGCTACCTTAAACTATAAATTACCCCCATGCTAATTAGACCCAATTTATGTATGAGCAACAGCAAAACAGAGCATAACACAATACCCACTACATTAAATCAACACCAACTCCATAATTGCACCCCTAGATCTTGGGGTTTTAGCCACCCATTAGAAAAAGTAAAGAGATTATACCTTTCATGAAAGCAACCACGGTAACATGAAATTAAGAAATTACAAGTAAACCCACTTTGGATTAAACTTTAATTTGCCAATTTCAAGCACAAAGTTGTAAAACCCTAAAGCTAGAAAAGTTTTCTTCAAAGGTAAAGTGTCACGACCCAGGGGTACCCCCTAGATGTAACACGGCGTACTCGACCCTGAAGGGGTCTTATACAAGCCCTTAGCATATCATAAACATAAGTAATAGAAATGATGTAGAATTAAAACTTTTACAATCGAAGTCTTTTCATAAAATCAAAATAGAAGTCTAGACATTGTCTCATTAACCATCTAATACAATCGAGAATTCAATAAGAGTCATAGCCCTTTACAACGTAGTCTCAAATGAAAATGTAAGAAGAAACTAGACATAAACAACTCTTGTCCTCGAACCATGAGGACTCACCAAAAGCGTAGAAAATAGTTAATCCAAGATTTTGATCAATAAGGAAGCACAACTCAACAACTTTCCCCTACAGTTGTAGAAAAATGTAGATAATATGGGTTAGTATAAAATTGCACTAAGTATGGAAGCCGTGCACTAAAATCCTTAAATCATGAAAAAAGGGACATTTTAGTTGAAATCATGCACTTTATCATTTTTTTTCAAAGTCATCATGCACAATAGTGTAAATACATAGTCAAACCAATTTATAAGCAACCCTAGGCTTTACTTGTGCAATGCATAGACAAAATCCCATAATACTAAGTATCACCTTTAGGCCACCATAATAATACATATCATACCTTGACCTCATCCATAGCAAATATTCATAGACAAGCAAACATTCATGTTCATTTACTTGTAATAAGGAAAGCCATTCTTAGCAACAATCCATATCATACATGCATAAATTCACAAACCTTCATAGCATAAGGAAACTACACCATAACCCCTTTCCAAAGTCTACTTGTGCAATGCATAAGTGAAGTCACATACCCCAGGCACACTAAGTAGAACTCCTTGAGAAGTCATAAGCATAGTTCATGTTCTTGTTATATTCATATTCTTGTAATGCAGGGAAAATAGCCTTAACCGACATAGACCGTGTGAGCTACATGGAATCCGGTGTCATGTCCCACACCGAAAAGAGATGTCCTACTTGCCTAAGGTAGAACTACATGTATTAGATTTTAGGTGGATCCACTAGCTTAAGACCTATGTGGGCACATAGTTATGGGATAGGGAGATTGCTTCAAGAAACCCCAAACCTATTGTATTGATGGGGGAGCTTCCATCTCATGAGATTATCTTTAGAGAACCTGGCCTTTTTAATTGACGGGTGAGCCTCTACCTCTTATTCCATATCCACTCGGTGCTAAGCATTATTTCCCAAAATTATATGTTTAATCTTTGAATTGAACATACATGTATGAATGAGTATCTTACCCTTCATTCAACACAACTCATAACATAGCTTATAGATTCAAGTAGGTGAGAATGGACTTTCAACCTTAGAAACATCATTAATATATGAGGAGAACTTTCACATTATATTGATATTGTGTTCATGAGAATAGCCTTTCAATCAACACAACAATATTATCATAGTCATAAATATTACAAGCAATAGTCATGTGTAGGGGTATAGGGAGAAAGATCTTTTCATCAATACCACAATTACCTCATAGTCATAGCATCTTCACTTTCTAAGTGAATCATAAGTTCATACCCAATTCTCATCAACATGTCCAAACCCTCATAATTTTACCTTCAAGGACAATGAATCACATTCAACCCAAACATCTAGAATTTCTACTTTAGATATGGAGAATATTATGACTCAATAAACTCAATCAACATATACAAAATCCATTCACATAATTCAATAATCAATCAACCCACATCATGAAGTCACAATTTAGTAATAGGGGAAAATCATGGGTTCTTGGGGGATGTTCATCATAAATTGATACGCTCAAATTACACCTCCCTAAAGAAGCATAAGCGATCTCTATCAAGTAAAGAACCTAACTTGTAGGTTGGGTCGATCCCACGAGGAAAATGGTTTAGACTTAACTTTAACCAACAATTATATTCGTTTAGTCAAATTACTTCCAAAAACAAGTAATTAAAGGGGGGATTTGTTAAACATATTGTAAGAATTCAGTTAGTAATCAGTAAAAAAAAGTCAATTTTGGTTGTTATCAAGATGAGAGAATTAACTAGGGTATACGTGTTCCCCACAAGCTCATAACGTAGTAATCCTAGTAATAGCAATCCTTTCCTAGTGTACTACATGCAAAGTGATAAGCTAGGTATCTCTAAATCCTTGGTCCGACATCTAGAGAATTTCACCCCGCACCTTGGTCCGGCTACGTGTGTATAATTAACTAACCCTTACCTTTACCTCATATTAGACATCACATCGATGTTTGGCTTAGTTATTACTTCGCACCAATCGACACTAGACTATTAGATAGTATCACA
>JAJOOR010013424.1:0-38720 GCA_036250505.1 Solanum acaule | reverse complement strand
ATATATATATATATATATATATATATATATATATATATTCCCTCTTGTAATATGATACAATAACAAGAAGTAAAAATCATTCAATAATAAAGGAAAGTTACTACTACTATTACTTTGCCTCTCTCTATCTCTACTCTTCTTAATTTCAATTTATTATCTTCATTTTATAACATAATATAATATAATATAATATAATATAATATAATATAATATAATATATATAGTAAATTGAGTGTTTTAAGTTGGGGGTATTATAGTAATTTAACATTCAAGTTAGGGAGTTCATGCTTTTAAGGTAGTATAGATAAGATTCATATGAAATCGGTATTCATACTCTATATATGTTTTTGCCTCTCACCAGCACAAGTATCAAACAATATAATGGTGTAGTTAGAAATTCATATAAGAGAATTAAAGAAATATTGAGTGTCACACTCAGGATTTACACTCGTAATCTAAAGCAACCTTTGAACCCACTTTGTTGCCAAACTAGAATTTTGGATCTAACAGTTCATATATAATTATTTTTTTAAAAATCATTTTTACCATATTTGTGTCGGTGTAATTTTGAGTAAAGGGGATTCAACTAAACTTTTTGACGTCCTTTATCTCGACTAATATACCAGGTAACTCTACAGCTCAAGCAGGTAGAAAGAACTGACCACCCAATGTTTTGGTTGTTAATAATTTAAATTTTATTTGTATCTTATCGTTAAATTCATCATTATGTAACAATGAAAATATCATTTTATGTAACGATCAATTTGATATGACCATGTCATTACAATATTTTTGTTTTCTTATTTTGACTTGGTTCATTACTTTATAATCCTTTTTAATCCTTTCTCCTACCTTTATCTATAATAACTCTATCACTTATCTATTTTCTTTATAGAATTATAAGTTTATTCTTCAAATAGCGGTGACATGTGACATAACATAATGACAAAAACTAATAAGATCTATCTAAACATTATCATCAAAACAATACAATGTGATATATTATGAAACTATATAGTGTAGCAACCATCCAAACAAGTGAGTTGAAAATAGTTGGGAACAAAAAATAATAGGAAGCATTTTCTCACATCTGATGTAGGTGTGAATTTGAATTGATTAGATTATAAATACAATACTATACATATAGGATATTGTTTAATGTTTTTTTTTTCTCTCAGAGTTTTTTTCTTGATAAGCATGGAGGGAAAAATGTTTTATGATAACGGCAAGAAAGCTTAACATTTTTGCGAGTGATGACATAGGCTCTTGGCGATGGAAGACACACCCCAATTCCAGGTTTATATCTTTATCATTTCCTTAATTTGATCTACAACTTCAATCCTCTTTCTTATAAATGTTTTATGCAATGCATTTGCTTTCTTTCTCTCTTTTAAATCATTTATTTCAAAGATTGTCTAGTTATTTGCTTGTTTATTATAAAGATTGTCTCTTCGTTTGTACTGATAAAATTAAGGAAATGCATTTATATTAGAGTTTATGTCATGTACAATGTATAAAGAATAACATTCACTATCAGATCAAGTTAACATATTAACAATGTGTAATTTTCATACCAAGTTTGATATGATAACGTATAAAATAGATTATTTTTTTTAAAATTTAGCAACCTTTTATTAAAAATAAAAAACTCATTAGGGATAAGTACAAGCAAAGGGAGATAAACATTTCCTTACCAGTCCTAATGAGGTAACAAACCTCTACTAACTAACAAGCATGAAGAAAATAAGAGTTAGAGAGAACTAGGATTTTGTGATTAGCACAAAGTTCGTAATACACTCTAATAATATTACAAATGAGGATGCTTAAATAATGCAAAAATATAACAACCAAGAATTAAGAAGTTTGAGTTATCGGCCTCAAACTTCCTTTGACAAGTGAATGAATTAAAAAAGATTGATTGCCCATCTAAAGTAACCTGAAGTGTTTTCCTCTTGTCTTCTTCTTCAAACTTGTCCAACAACACTTGATAGTTCATCATTTCTTCATGGATTTATTGGATCTTGTTGAAGCTATTGATACTTCCATATGATTCTTCTTTGACAGTCACATCAGTAGGTGCCTTGAAACAAACTTCTTAGTCACTTTATCGTTCCAACTATGTTGTCTTCCATATGTCTTCTCTTTGCTTTTGCTCCTTCCACTTCCTTGTTGCCTAGGTGAGATATCCCCTTCCCTAGCCATTTTATCAAAGCATATGCTAGCATATTGTATTCCTTGTTTTCATCAGATAATCCTCTTCCAAATCAATTGTATAAGCGTTAGTTGGACTAATTCTTGATGCTAAGGCCTTTGATTTGTTCTTCTTTGCAATCACACTTTTAGGCACAAATATAGAGCTTCTTGACTTAATTTTCTATTCAAAGCAGGTGGTGAAACCTACTCTTTTTTATCAACCGAAGAGCCCGCCTAACAACGCTCATCATCCCTTGTTTTTCCTCAAAATAATCAAATCATTTGTGAAATTAGCTTGAGAGAGTGAGATGGCATACCTTACACCGAATCGTCATCTCCATTCCCCGTTGACAATAGTATCTGTCCAGATTCACCTTGATAATGACCAAGTGACTCCAAATATTGGGAAGGGACCTCATAAGCCGAGGTGCTCAATGTAACCATGAGTGGTTTGATTGCTGGATTGGATTTGAGTGGCACGTTATCCTGATTTTCTTGAATAATCTTAATTAGCTACTTTAGGATTAGAAATATGTAATGTTGGAGCCACAATATTACCATCTTTTCCAGTAGCATTCAAGAAAAAATCAAAGTTGTTCGAACATAATAGGGCTCTTGAAGCATTACTAATATCGTGCCTCTTCTTACAACCTAGAGAAGTATTAGATGTTGCCTTCTTGCACATTACCATGTTCCGATCCTCTTTTCTGCCAAATTCTCTCCCTTTGTTTACATCCTTAACTTGCATTACTGCTAATTCTGAACCTTCACTGAGCGAGATAAAGCCATGCTAGGGAGGGATGGACTACCTCTGGAAGAGGATGTCCAATGGCCGTAGCAGCCATGGGAGGGCTGTGCAGCTACTGCCAAGGGAATCACTTGAGCTGCCAGAGCGAGGGGGCCCTATTACCTACTTTGTCAAGTTAAATTATTGTAGAGTTGTTATAGTTTCAACAAGAAGGCTCAATCGAAAAGGCTATCCTATATCCCTTCGTATTTCTCTTTCTAATTAATGTGAGACAACTGACACACAATAATCATCCCTGCTTGATAATGCGGTACAACAAAAGGCAAGGCTACCAAAATGGGATAAAGAGAGAAGTACGACCAGGGGGAGACCATAAGAATCAACATCAAGATGCCAGGGAGCCAATAAGAAGGCAAACCAAGGTTTCAACAACTGGCAAAGGGACAAGTGCTACAATTGCGGAAAGAGAGGACATTACGCTAGAGATTGTTGTTACAAGATAGCTAAAGGTGTTATAACCACTTCTACTTGAAAAAAGCAAGATGAAGAAGAAACTTGGGATTTTGAGACCTCTTATACAAATAAAGAAACCAAGCAATCAACATGAAGATATTGTCACCTCTCACTCTGACAAGGAAAAGGAGCTTGCACATGCAATTGTAAGTGAGAAATTGGTCGATTATTAAAATAATTGGATTGTTGATTCAGGATGCTCCAAACACATGATCAGAGATGAGAAAAAGCTTATTAACATGAGCAAATATAAAGGAAGTTGAGTAGTGGTGACATCAAATAATTCTAGAATGTCAATAACTTATATTGCCAAGACAATATTTGTGACACATCATAGCTCGACAAAAGTGCAACTTCAAAATGTATATCATGTTTCAAGGTATGAAGAAGAAATTATTATCATGTTTGGACCAATGATGTAAAAGTATATCGAAACTTGAAAGTTAATTTCAAGCTTTCCATTCATTGAGGAAAGAAAATTAGAGTCAATCTATGTAGTGTTAACCGAGACAACTTATGTAGAGAAGACTTGGAGTAATGAAACAATATATCTATGGAGTGCACGTCCTGGGCAGCTGAGCTACAACAAGTTAAAAATCATGATGCAACAATCAAAATTGAAATGTCTTTATCAGCTTGACATTAAAGGAGACACTATATGTGTTGGATGTCAATATGAAAAAAAACACATAAACTTTCCTAAGGGGAATCTAAGTATCAAGACAAGAAGCCACTGGAGTTGGTGCACTTAGACATGTTTGAACCAGTAAATCGACCTTCTAGTAGTTTTTACTGATACATGGTAACCTTCATTGATGACTTATAAAGGTACGTGTGGATTTACTATCAAAGAAGAAATCTGAAGTATCTGAGAAGTGTAAAGAGTTTCGACAAACTGTGAAGAATGATATTATATTGGAAGGAGAATCAAATATCTATGCATGGATATTAGGGGAGAATACATGTCACATGAGTTCAATGACTACCATAAGAGAAGATGACACCAACAATTTACTTTCCCAAATATGTTACCATAAAATGGAGTAGGAGAAAGAGAAAATAGACACTCGACAAGGATGCAGAAGTATGTTTCATAGTGTGCATGTACCATCAAGGTTTTGAGCAAAATGCATGAAGACTATTGGAATTCATCTCACCATTCGAGAAACTCAAGAAGACGATAACTAATGTAAATCACTTTCGAGATATTGGATGTGTGTGCTATGTGCTCATGACAGATCATGTCCACAACAAGTTTGATAAAATGGTTTTTGGTTGCATCTTTATCGGTTATGGCAAACAAATAAAATGATGGAGGTGTTGTGACCCTACCACTAATAGGAAATATGTGTCAAGCAATCTGGTATTTGATGAAGCATCAACATGGTGGTCCAAAGAATTAATTCCTATTAGATTCAATAGCACTTGAGCAAAAGCTACAAGACAAGATCAAAGTAAAGAACAGGGGAGAAGGATAGAAACTAACCAAGAGGAAAGAGGAAAACTCAAATCACCTACACTAGAGGTATCTTCACTCACAAAAAAAGAAGAAGAGGTCATGTAAAACTGAAGCATGTGAAACTCCTGTGATGTTGCAAGAAGAAGTCCAAGAAGCACCACAACCGTGACTACAGAGGTCTACATGATTGAAATTCCCAAACACCAAGTATACTGATGCAACATCAGCAGAGTGGTCTAGATCAAGGATACTACTGCCTTCGAAGAAGATTAAAAGGGAAGTGAGTGGGGAAGTTCAAAGGAGGAAGAGATTCATAAAGTGCCTGGGCATCAAGATGATTGCAATGTCTTGAGGATCACTCAAAATGAATGCAAAGAATAAATTAAGTTGGTGTTGAGAGGGGTGTTAAAAGGTCATCACCAACTTAATTACTATTATCTAAGATATTTCAAAGAAGAATCTAGAATATTCAAGATTTGTATTGAAAGAAGAACTTTAGAATGAGAGTTCTAGAGTGCAAAATCTAAAAGAATTTGAGAAAGAAGTGGAAGGTGGAGTTCTAGAATATTGCATCCACTAGATCCTTCCATCAACGTCGATAAAAAAGGTGGTCATTTGAGTTGTATTTGTACTCAAATAAAGAGTGTGTACTAAAGAAAGAATTGAGAGTGAAGCGTACTCAAGAAAATAGGAGTGCAAAAGGAAAAAAATGAGTTTTAAGAGTTTTAAGACCGAAGCTGGCCAGTACTTATAACAATAACAACAACATACCTGGTGAAATCCCACAAGTGGGGTTTGGGGAGGGTAGAGTGTACGCAGTCCTTACCACTACCTTGAGGAGGTAGAGAGGTTATATTCGAAAGACCGTCAACTCAAGTGCAACAAATTCAAGTACAAGGAAGAAGAAAACAATGGAAAAATATATAGCAACGGGGAGGGGGGCAATGCAAAATCCTATAAGAAAGGACAAAGAACAACAAAATAGTGCAATAAACATTAAGCAACATAAAATGATAGATATCACAATCAAGAACTACAATAATACAACTAGTACAACGACAAAACACCAACAAGCCGAAAATCTCGAAAAGCAAGACAACACTTCATTACCTACTAAAATTCTACTCTAGTATGTGTCCTCCACACTTTCCTATCTAAGGTCATGTCCTCGGTACTATGAAGTTGAGTCATGTCTTGTCTAATCACCTCTCTTCAATACTACTTCAGCTGGTCCTTAATTAGCATTAATAATTTTCAAGTTATAAGCACAATTGGTTGCTCACACCTTGAAAATTATTTAATGCTAATTAAGGATCAGTTGAAGAAGTATTGGAAGGTCACCTTTATACGGCGCAATCTCGTACAGTGTGAGGTTCCTATAAATATTTTGATCGTAAAAAGAAAAATCTGCTATAACATGTTAAATTGCATAGATAATATATAAATCTTTTTAGTTCAACCATCTGGTACCCAAATCTCGTCAATTCAACTTCGCATCTGGTAGACTTACTAAGGAGATATACCCTACATATAATTAAAACAATTATAAATTATCCTTACAAATGGTTCTTGCAATACTTCTGCAGATTCTTGAAAGTGGCATATCTTCACTTTGTACTTCAATTGGATATTAGTGGAAAAAAAGGAACAAAAGTGTTGTCACCAAAGACAGATTATGTTGATTATTTGGTGTTCAAATATGGAAATAAGTCCTGTGAACTTGAATATTCTAATTCAATTATTAGGTTTGTTAATTATGAGAGTGATACTGAGACTGAAAAACAAGCCAACTCTGTGAAACTTGTGACATCAACAATACTGCGAGGAGATGGATGGAAGTAGAACTGGGATATTTCAATAGCAAGGAAGGTAGTGATGGTCCTGTCGAAGCAAGATTGCTTGAGATGAAACTTCATGGTGACAAAAGTGGCCTCATTGTTGAAGGAATAGAGTTTCGTCTCAAAATTATCAAATGCAGGTCATTAGAGGCGGATCTGGAATTTTAAGTTGTACGGCTTCTGAACTATATCTCTTTTTTGTTTTATGGGGTTTGAGATACATTATTTATACCTATTAACTGAATTTCTTAAAAATGTGGATTTTAAGCCTAAGTTGTTGGGTTCTGCCAAATCCAAAACTTTATTTTGGCTTGAAGTGTGGTTTAGTTGGTAATGACATTATGGCAATTAGAAAAAATCTTGACTCTACTAGTTATTTATGTTGTTCTTATTTCCAAAGTTAGCATTACGAGGTGATCACGTCCCAATAACATATGTATTATGAGGATTCATACTGTGACCCCTCCTTTATTCGAGCTTGAATCTGGCAAGCCAAGATAAGAAGGGTTCTAAAAAAAGTACGAACTGAATGGACTTATAATGTTTAGTGCGAACAAATCTTATACTTGCAAGATAAACTCATTATGAAAAAAAATATTTATATGTAAATATCGGTGTTTATATATATATAAAAAACTAAGCTATTTTTTGTGGCAGAATGTTTTATTCTTCCAACTAGAACATCTAAATAATAAAACTAATAACATCAATCTATCAAGACATCTTTTCAGGGAAAAAATGAATCAACATTAAGTAGATACATCTAAACTAAACAAGCTAATATATGATGCAAGCTTCAGAAATAAAATCAACAGAAATCACTAAGAAAGTCTTAGAGTTTTTTTTTCTGATGTCCGAAACCATTTGAACCCACTTCAACTACATTATCGCAACTTCCAAGGGTACGATGGAGCCATAATAGAGTTATCAGTTCGGCAACTAGATAAATGTAAACTATGAAAATTAATAATATATTAGTGCTAACTTTGGAAATAAAAGCAACATGAACACTATTGAAGTCTAGAGTTTTTTTTCTTAATAACCATAATAAGGTCCGAGCCAACTTGAACATACTTCAACTACGTTGTCACGGGGGCAAAGCCATAATAGAGTTACGGGTGTCAGTTGAACCCTGTAAAATTAGATCATGGGCCTAACTCACATCTCAAAATCTAGCACATGAGGGAAGAACTGCCCAAGTCTATGCAAACAAAACTATTGGTCCGTTCCCCAACCAATGTGGAATTGTAACCACGCTAACAGACCCAACAAATGCATATACTAAACAAGTTAATGTAATGCTAAATTTGGAATTAAATGAAACATTAGTCACTAATTATAGTGAGCCTCCTTGGGTACCGGCTGATTCAACTACTAACAATAATAATTTTTAAAATATTGAGTTATATATAGTACTATTTATGCAATTTAACTTACTATAGCACATTTTTCTTTTTACATCAAAACCTTAATGGAACCTGCAGGCTGCACACCATCTGAGTATGTATCGTATAAAGACCACTATTGGTAGGAAGAGTTTAAAGCTTCCTATTAAAGGTGACTCCTTTCAAGGGGGTGAACCACCTTTTCTTAACTGTAATGAATCTTTACCATCTTTGTTGTATGATAATTGACCTTCATTAATTAAGCAAAAAAATATTAACGGTTTAGTAGGCTTGAGTGGGCTCTTCCGCCTAATAGACTAGTTTTTAGGGTTGGGTTATCTTATTCAGTCTATTATAATAAGTATTAGAGTAGGGTTGATTAACACTTGAGGCTGCAACTCGAAGTAATAGCTTGATAGAGTGTCAAGAGTGGTGGCCTAGATCAAGGAGGGGTACTAGTTGTGACCAATCGATAAGAGTGGTGGCTTAGATCCAAAAGAAGTGTTTGTTGAGAATTATTGGGCACAATTGGTTGCTAACAACTTGAATATTGTTATTGCTAAGTAAATATCAGTTTTGGTCTTATAACTCTGTACACTCAAATGACTACCTCTATTTATAGAATGCACCTTTTACCTATTTATAGAATTGCACTTTCTTGAATGATATAAGACGTTGCACTCTAGAACTTTTGTTCAATTCTCTACAAGTCTTTAATATACTAGATTCTTCTTTGAAATATCTTACATATTAATTAAGTTGGTGGTGACTTATGAACACTCCCCCTCAACACCAACTTAATTTATTCTTTACGTCCATTTTAAGGGATCATCGAGACTTTGCAATCATCTGGATATCCAGGTTCTTTATGAACCTCTTACTCCTTTGAACTTATCCACTTACTATACTCTGAATCTTCTTCAAAGGTAGTATTCGCCTTGATCTGGACCACATCTACAAATGTTGCATCTATATATTTGGTGTTTGGCATTTCAGTAGTGAAGATCTCCTTAGTTGTGGTTGTGGTGCTTACTGGACTTATTTTTGCAACATGCCTGGAGTGCCACAGGCGCCAGCTTGCCACACACTCTTTTTGTGTGTTGGGATACCTCTGGTGTTGGTGATTTGGGTTAACTCTTGCCTCTAGATTAGTTTCTATCTTGCCGATTTTGCTCAAGTGTTTCTTCTTCATTCTGGATGAAACTCAATTCCTTGAACAATGAAGGCTTGTTTCCAACCGAGATGCCTGAACTCTATCAATCATGCTTCAACATCTCCTTCTTCTCCTATACCATTGAAAAAGTTTCCCATTTTTATTTCCATTCATCCGTCACCTCTTTTCAACGGTAGCCTCGCTCGAGGTCCTAGTCCTGAAAAAGGGACAACTTTAACTCATTGTTCTGCTTCATAGTCACTCTCAGAATCCACAAATCTAACAACTGCCTTAACATTTCTAAGGCCATAAAATCCATCTTTCCATTTGAACACTAGATAAGAGAAATATATAACTGGTTCTTTTCGACAACATTCGAGTTCTACTTTTTCCTCGAATATCAAGCCAACTGATTCGATTAAGTTTAGCCACTTTAGAGAATCTACAAAATATTTACACTTCCTTAGTGATTATATTTGATAAAGTAATTTCTTTCAAAATTAAAGGAACTGCAAATATATAAAACCTGGAGTTTGGGTGAGACAACCATTTCCAATACTCTGGTGTACCACCCCATATAATACCAAATTCTCGTGCTATGACCATAAAACATTTCTTCCCTATCTTCTTATCCAGCTAAAATCTCTATATGAGAGATCAAAACAGAGAGACAAAACATTATGATTTAAAAACAAACTAAAAGGACCAAAAAAGGCACTAGACTACTCTTACTGTGTCCAATTGGGATCACAACTACACTCACTTGACATGACTAGCTACCTAAAAGTCGGGCTGGATCCAAACCACCTAACAACCCTTATGAATGCAACATGCCATTCATTGGCATGTTCTTCTCAGTTCGGGTTGGGTCGGTCATAGGAAGACCCTACCCACTAGACACGACTTCCAATGTACCACCTTTACCTACTACACAATCATAGACATAAGACTCTCTTTCATTGACATTAAGTTGAATATTATTGTATTCACGAAAATAACACATTCACAACTAAAATAAAAACTTTAGAAAGATTTGACACACATTTGATCACTCAGTCATCACTGGATAATATTGTGGTCCTTCTAATAGCTATTGGATGGAGTTAGAATTTTCACTAAGATAGTTCAAAATATAAAGAAAGTAAACAGACGAAAAAACCAAGGAATTTCGAAACATAGTATATATATATATATACATAATTTCTTTTACCTATCTACACAATGTAATTGTCCAGCAATAAGGTATGCATTGACCCCATTCAGATAAAAGTGGCTTGGTTGGGTGACAAAGTGTTTTGAGCTCGTAAAGTTATGATCTCACCATTATATCATATTTTATAAAAAAAACAAACTTCTCATGAAAAACAAGACAAACACAAAAAGGAGGGGCGGGATGAAGAATGAAGAAATCATACCAATTTGCCTCTATCAAGAAGAATCGGAGAGTTACAGAGGTTGAAGTAAAGTTGTTTCTTGAAAGGAAAAACCATTAGAGAGCCTGATCAAGAAAAAAATTTGTTGATAATCAGATGGCAAAAATAATATCTCCCAGACGACGTCGGATTCTGCTTCAGACATGAATGTTTGTGAGACAGCTGAAGACCTAGCTACATCTTTCAGCGATGTTAACGAGAGAATTTTCATTATGCAACCTCCAGGAGTGTCTCACAAACTTTCATGTCTGCAGCAGAATTTGACATCTTCTGGAAGACATTATTTTTGACATCTGATTATCAACAAATTGTTTCTAGATCAGGCTCTCTAATAGTTTTTCCTTCTAAGAAACAACTTTACTTCAACCTCTATAACTCTCTAATTTTTCTTGATAGAGGCAAATTGGTATGATTTCTTCATTTTCCCCGCTCCTTTTTGTGTTTGTCTTTTTCTCATGATAATTTTTTTTTTAATGAAATATGATTTGATGGTAAGATCACAACTTCACGAGCTCGAACACTCTGTCACCCAGGATCAAGCCACTTTTATCCAAGGGGTGTCAATTTATACCTTATTGTTGGAAAACTACATTATGTAGATAGGTATAAGAAATTATGTATACATATACTATGTTTTGAATTTCTTTGACTTTTTCGTCTGTTTACTTTCTTTATATTTTGAATTCTCTTAGTGAAAATCCTAACTCCATACAATAGATATCAAAAGGACCACATCTTATTCAGTGATGACTAAGTTATCAAATGTGTGTCTGATCTTTCGAAAGTTTTTATTTTAGTTGTGAATGTGTTATTTTCATGAATAGAAGATTAATCGACTTAATGGCAATGGAAAAGGGTTCTATTTATATGATTGTGTAGTAGGTAAAGGTGGTATAGTGGAAGTGGTGGGTAGGGTCTGCCCATGACCGACCCAACCCAACCTGAGAAGAACAGGCCAATGAACGGCATGTTCCATTCATAAGGGTTGTTAGGTGGTCTGGATCTAGGCCGACTTTCAGGTACTAGTCCTCTCAAGTGAGCGTGGTTGGTCTGTTGTGATCCCAATCGGACACAGGAAGAGTGGTCCAGTGCCTTTTTCAGCATTTTTGGTTTGTTTTTAAATCCTAATGTTTTGTTTTTGTGATTTGATCTGCCAAATAGAGTTTTCACTGGATAAGAAGATGGGGAATAAATGTTTTATGATCGCAGTATGAGAACTTAGTAATATATGGGGTGGTACACCAGAGTATTGGGAATGTCTGTCTCGTCCGGACTCCATGTTTCATATTTTTGCGGTTCCTTTCCATGTACTCTAAATTTTAAAGAAAATACATTATTAAATATAACTACTGAGGAAGTGTAAATTTTTTGTAGATCGTCTGAAGTGGCTAAACTTAATTGGTTCTGTTAGCTTGATATCCTAGACAAAATTGAAACTCAAATATTGTTGGAAAGAACCAGTTATTTTTCTTATCTAGTTTTCAAATTAGAAGATGAATTTTATGCACTTAGAAATGTTAAGGCAGTTTTTAGATTTGTTGATTCTGAGAGTGACCATGAAGTAGAGACGCGAGCTAAAGTTGTCCATTTTTAGGACAGGAACCTAGAGCGAGGTTACCTTTGAAAAGAGGGGATGGATAGATGAAATAAAAAAATTGATTTTTTTTTCAATGATATAGGAGAAGACAGAAATGTTGAAGCGCGATTGATGGAGATTAGGCATTGCAGTTGAAAACACGGTCTCATTATTCAAGGATTTGAGTTTCATCTAGAATACAGAAGAGAAGGATCCTCCTCTTACTATGTCTGTTATTTTGGTCACATTTGGATTGACTCGAATAATTCTTATCTATATTTTCCTTCCCGAAGAACGTATGGAGAGAGAATAATAATTGGTTTTATAATGCGTAGTTGATAAACAAGAATCAGCTTTTTTAACAAGGTATTGAATGTATTATCAAATATTCCAAAGATTTGTTAGATGAACAACCATATTTGTGCCAGCTCCTACTGCCATTGTAATTGTTCTGTATAATGCCATAAATTTATTTATCTAGTCAAATTTGTGAAATCACATGCATATGTTTTTGGAACATCATAACTGGAGGTTTTTGTTGTGGTAGAATCACTCGGCATGGGGTCAGCTACAGTGTTTCATTCTCTTACCTAAAACGTGAGTATCTCTCAGATTTCTCCATTTATATTTCCCTACTGGAAAAAAATGTTCAATGTTCATTATGAATATCTGTAGGAAAAACAAAGGTTCTTTAACTACAAAACTTAGAGTTGCACAAAGAAGATGAAGGAAATACTCTGTCGAAGTGCTTACTTTATTAACTGGAAATATCTGCCTTATAGGCTTACGACACTCAGGAAGATAATATCTGTCCATGACTTCCACTTGACTAGAAACTAGGAAAGTGCCAGAAAAATAGCAACCAAATAACAACCTAACAATGACTCTTTCAACTCTAGTAAAAGACTTATTCAAACTCACAGTAAATAATCAGTAACTTAGACTCTTTTTTTGAATCAATTCTCAACACTCCCCCTTGATTCAAAATCACATACGCCAAGGCATAACATAAAGTAATTGTGCTTTGCCTGAGGAAGTGCTTTAGTAAGAATATCTGCCACCTGTTCTTCTGTGCTACAACTCTTCAACTTAATCACCCCTTTTGCAACCAGATCATGGATGAAATGATGCCGAATATCTATGTGCTTTGATCTTCCATGAAAAACAGGATTTTTCGCCATTGCAATTGCTGATAAATTATCACAGAAAATTTTTGTTGCTCCCTTTTGTTCTTGGTGAAGATCAGCAAGTAATTTCCTCAGCCACAACACTTGACATGTTGAAGATGCTGCTGCAACATATTCAGCCTCGGAAGAAGACAATGCTGTTGTTGATTGTTTCTTTGAGCTCCAAGTAATAGTTGCAGAACCAAGAGTGAAAAGGTTCCCAGAAACACTCTTTCTATCGTTCACATTCCCTGCCCAATCACTATCTGAAAAACCACAGAGATTAAAATTAGTACTTCGAAAGTACCATAGTCCAAATCCTGTAGTTCCAGCAACATAGCGCAAGACTCTTTTAGCTGCTCCAAGATGATGCTTCGAAGGCATATGCATAAACCTTGAAATCATTCCAACAGAAAAAGATATATCAGGACGAGTGTGCGTCAAATAAATTAAGCCTCCAACTAAACTTCTAAAATAACTTCCTTTAGCTTTCTCAATACCATCATCAAGTTGCAGCTTCTCATTTACATTCATAGGAGTAGCCACTGTTTTGCAGTTAAGCGTGTTAAATCTTTTGAGAAGATCAGTGGCATATTTCCTTTGAGATATGAAAATTCCATCTTCTTCCTGCTTCACTTCAAGTCCAAGAAAATAATGCAACACTCCCAAATCTGTCATTTCAAAAGTTTTCATCATAGAAGATTTGAAATCACATACAAGAGAGTAAGATGAACTCATACAGATCATATCATCAATATACAGACACACCAATAATAGATCATTTTTTTCATATTTCTTCACATATAAAGTTGGCTCATTTTTACTTCTTTCAAAACCATTTTCTCTGAAATGTGAATCGATATTGATGTACCATGCGCGAGGAGCTTGTTTTAGCCCATAGAGTGCTTTCCTCAACTTGTATACTTTGTTCTCCTTTGCTTTCTCCACATAACCATCTGGCTGTGTTACATACACTTCTTCTTCCAAATCACCATTAAGGAATGCAGACTTAACATCAAATTGATAAACCGTCCATTTTAATTGTACAGCCAAAGCTAAAAAGATTCTTACTGTTTCAAAGCGAGAAACTGAAGAGAAAGTTTCGTCAAAGTCAATACCTTGTTGCTGCGCATATCCTTTTGCGACCAATCTGGCTTTGTGTTTCTGCACACTTCCGTCAACATGGTACTTTATCTTGAACACCCATTTTACTCCAATAACATTTTTACCATCTGGAAGGTCCACCAAGTCCCATGTCCCATTTTTCCTTATTGCAATAAGCTCTTCTTCCATTGCACACCTCCATTCTATTTTTGTTGAAGCTTCGTGAAAGCTAGCTGGGTCTGCACCAAGTAGAGCAAAGGTACATGTTTCATAAATATCTGAAAGTGATCTAAACTTCCGTGGAGGAGTTTCACTGGAACCTTCTAAGTCAGGTACCATCAATGTTGGGCTGCTACACCTTGGACTTGTGTCGCTGGAGTTTCCTGAAGAGTGGCTTGGTGTATTAGTAAGAGACTGACTATTAGCAAGAGATTGACTTACTTCTTCATTAGGAAAGGCTTCATCTTCCATTGTAACTTGTGAACTTTTATTGTTACTGTCCTATTTCCAGCAAGTGTTTTCATCAAATACATCTCTCCTGATTATCACCTTACCATTTGTGGGATTATACAATCTAAAAGCCTTATATTCAAAACAATATCCGAGAAAGATGCATTTTTCATACTTTTCATCAAGCTTTTTACGATGTTGAGAATTTATTAGAGCATATGCAATACAATCAAAAATTCTCAAATGACTTACCCATGGCTTTCTACCTTTCCAGATTTCAAAAGGTGTCAGACCTATGACTGCTTTGGTTGGAGAGATATTAAGCAGATAAACTGCAGTATCAACAGCCTCAGCCCAAAACTGATTTGGAAGATCTTTACTCTTTAACATGCTCTTGGCCATCTCCACTACAGTTCGGTTCTTCCGCTCAACAATCCCATTTTTCTCCGGAGTGTAAGGTGTAGTCAATTCCCTGTGAATTCCATTTTCTTCACAAAATAACTTAAATTCTTGTGATAAGAACTCACCTTCTCTGTCGGTACGCAGAACCTTAACTTTGTTACCAACTTGGTTTTCAACCAACGCCTTGAATTTTTTTAAGCTTGCAAAAGTTTCTGATTTGAGCTTAAAAAAATATAACCAACTCATCCGACTGTAATCATCAGTTAGTAACAGAAAATATCGAGAACCAGCAAGAGATTCTATGTTCATAGGACCACACAAATCTGCATGAACAATTTCAAGACAGTTAGTAGCTCTTAAGGATCTTCCAACAGGCCATGGAAAAGAATTTCTATGTTGTTTGCCATATATACAACCTTCACATGTATTTTCAACAGATCCTATATTTTTCAAACCATGAACCATCTTATTTTGACGTAGCAATCTCAATCCATTCATATTAAGTGTCCATAACGCAAATGCCACAACTTAGATTCGTCAAGATTTTTCTCATTAACAATCAAGACTTGTTCAACTTTTGAAACTTCAATGGAAACATTTTATTATCTGTCATGTGAATATTTGCTAAGATTTGACCAGATTTCTTATTCTTAATAACACATGAGTCATCATCAAACAAGATAGAGAATCCACAACTCAACAATTGCCCAACACTCAGTAAGTTATGTGCCAAACTAGGAGCAAATAACACATTTTGAATAAGTTTCACTTTACCTTGACTAGTCTGGACATCAATAGTACCTTCACCTTCAACTTGAATTTCCTTGTTATCACCAAGCCAAATTTGCCTCTTTTTTGTCTCATCTAACTCTTTAAATCCTTTTCTTTCACCGGTCATGTGATGGGAGCATCCACTATCCACAAACCAAACATCAGTCTTGTAATCTATGGTGGTAGAGCGAGCCATGAAAAGCACGCTTTCTTCTTCCTCTTTCTTGGCATAACTAGCTTGATCATTTTTATACCAACAGTTAGCTTCTATATGGCCAAACCTATGACAATTGTAACACTGCACTCCACTTCTGCGGCTATTTGTCCACCTAGATTGGCTTCTGCCTCTACCACGTCCTCCGCCTCTAAAAGAGCCTCTGCCACGTCCTTGTGCTCCTTGTTCTAACGACTTCTCATTTTGAATTGGATGCTCTTCCTTCACTTGAAAAGCTTGTTCTTCAGTTCTCTCTATTGACTTATTGATCTGTGACTCATGAGATTGCAAAGAGCCCATTAGTTCATCAAATGAAAACTTAGATAAGTCTTTTGATTCCTCTATGGCTACAACTACATGATCAAACTTTGGAGGTAAACTTCTTAAAAATTTTGAAACTACAATTTTATCACCTATCTCCTCACCATAAGATTTCATTTGAATTACAATTCCACTAACTCTTGATAAAAAGTCTTGCATAGATTCATTGTTTTTCATGAACAATGTTTCAAAATCACGACGAAGAGATTGTAGTTTCACAGTAATTACCTTTGAGGAACCTTGAAACTCAGTTTTCAAAATCAGCCAAGCATCTCTTAAGGTAGTAGCTGCTGCAATTCTTGAGAAGATTGTCTCATGAATGGCTTGTTGAATAAAGAACAAAGCTTTTGCATCCTTCTTTCTGATTTCTTTTAATCTCTTCTCTTCCTTTGCATCCGGCTCTGCTACTTCAGTGAACCCATCTTCGATCAAGTCCCACAATTCTTGAGACCTAAACAAGGTCTTCATCTTGATGCTCCAAAACTCATACTTCTCACCATTGAAGACGGGTATGAGAGGTTGTGAAGAAGAGGGAGGATATACTATTTGCTGCCATAACCTTCTTTTTCCTTCTTAGATTTCACTCCCTGGTTGTTTCTTATCTCTTTATCGCCCCATCAAAGACCGAACACTTGCTCTAATACCACAATGTAGGAAAAATAGAGGTTCCTTAACTACAAAACTTAGAGCTGCACAAAGAAGATGAAGGAAATACTTTGTAGAAGTGCTTACTTTATTAACTGGAAATAGCTGCCTTTATAGGCTTACAGACTCAGGAAGATAATATATGTACATGACTTCCACTTGACTAGAAACTAGGAAAGTGCCAGAAAAATAGCAACCAAATAACAACCTAACAAAGACTCTTTCAACTCTAGTAAAAGACTTATTCAAACTCACAGTAAATAATCAATAACTTAGTAACTTAGACACTTTTTTTGAATCAATTCTCAACAATATCTACAGCATTTGGTAAGCCACAAGCTATGATATCAGAAGACACTGAAGATGCCCAAACGACTAGCACTGAGAAAGAAGACTCCAATAGTGAACCATATTCCATCACCTCAAGTAACTACCTATCTAGGAAATGTTATTGATCAACTAGCAATGCTAATCCTTCATTTTCAACATATATGTTACTTTCACGATACTTGCAAGAAATGAAAGCTCAGAGTGCTACTGAAGATAAATTGGTACTTCTTAAGGGCGTAAGTGGAGTTTTCAGGCCTGCTGTTTTGGCAGATTTGTTGGGAGTAAGTGGTGCTTGAAAAAAACATTGACTATTGTATTGGCTGGAAGAAAGACCGGGGGATATATCGAGGGTGACATCAAGCTTTTAGGCTATCCTAAGAAACAAGACACATTTAGCACGTATATCTGGATACTGTGAGCAGAATGGTATCCATTCACCTTAGTATACTCATCTTGGTTGCATTTACCTCATGATGTTGACAAAAAGACAGAAAAGGTTGAATTCATGTAAATATTTCCTAATTATTTATCCTTGTACAAATTTTTGTTGAGGAAGACATGCATCTTGTGGAGCTTGGACCATTAAGATTAGCCTTAGTTAGTTTTCTAGGGGTCAACGGTCTCTTAACTGAACAACTCAAAAGGTCGACCATTGCAGTGGAGCTAGTGCCTAACCCCTCTATCATTTTCATGAATGAACCAACCTCAAGGCTAGATGCAAGAACCATTGTTTGTACCGTCCGTCAACATTTTTGTTGGAAAGAAAAAGATAATCAAAAGGAAAAGTGAACAAAAAGAGAGCAAAAGAGATAAAAAGTTACTGTAAACTTCTTTGAATTTGATAAATTAATCAAAGCAAAAAGACATGCTTATAAATAGGCTTACCAAAAAACTGGAAAATACTAAAATCTAGGTCTTCTAACCCAGTTACTAATCTGCCACAATATTTAAACTTGCTAAGATAAAGGAAACTAACTAACAAACTCCTGAAGACTTGGTCAAGTTTCTTTTGAATCACTTTTCAACACCCCCCTTGATTCAAAACTGCAAACTCCAAGTTGATCTCTGAAGAACTCGTGATTTGCTTGGGGAAGTGACTTCATGAATATGTATGTTGCTTGCTCATTTGTATCACAAGACTTCAAAGTAATTTCTCCAGTAGAAACAAGACTTCGAATAATGTGATAGCGAATATATATGTGTTTTGTTCTAGTGTGGAATCCTGGCTTCTTTGACACCGCAATAGCAGATCTATTGCCACAAAAAATCTCAGTTGCACCAGTTGGTTTCTGATTAAAATCAGCAACAAGTCTCCTTAACCAAACTTCTTGACAAACTACAGAAGTTGCTGCAATATATTCAGCCTTTGAAGTTGATAAGGCCACCAATTCTTGTTTCTTTGAACTCTATGAAACTGTTCCAGATCCAGGATCAAACAAGAAACCATATGTGCTCTTTCTATCATCAATGTTGCTTGCATAGTCACTATCAGTAAAGCCAATTAATATGAAATTTGTTACCTTAGAATACCAAATTCCATGATATGTTGTCCCTGCGATATATCTCAATACTCTCTTTGCAGCTCCAGGGTGAAGTTTACTTGGATTGTGCATAAAGCTCGATATGACGCCAACAAAGAAAGAAATGTTTGTCCTTGTATGAGACAAGTAGTTTGACCACCAACCAAACTTCTAAAATAAGTCACATTTGTCATTTCAAAACCATCTCCACGACACAACTTTTAATTAATATTCATCGGCGTAGCAACAACATTGGAATTTACCATATTGAACTTTTCAAGAGATTTGTTGCATATTTTCTTTGTGAAAGAAATATGCCATCAACTCCATGTTTCACTGCAAGACCAAGAAAATAATGCAGTAGACCCAAATGAGACATCTCAAAATTTTTCATCATGCAGTCTTTAAATTTAGTGACGATAGACTCACTGGAACCCATATATATCATATCGTCAACATAAAGACATACAACTAGAAAAACATTTTTGCCTTCTTTTTTTTTTTTTAATAAAGAGTAGGCTCATTGTTGCTCCTTTGGAAGCCACTCTCCTGGAAATAAGAATCAATTTTGAAGTACCATGCCCGCGACTCTTGTTTTAAGCCATAAAGTGCCTTTTTTAACTTGTAAACCTTATCTTCTTTGCCATTAACTACAAAACCTTTAGGTTGTGAGATATAAACTTCCTCTTCCAAATCAGCATTAATAAAGGTGGATTAACATCAAATTGGTACACTGGCGAATTTAATTTAGCAGCCAAGGTTAAGAAAGTTCTCACTGTTTCAAATCGGGCAATAGGAGAAAAAGTTTCGTCGAAGTCAATACCTTGTTGTTGGGAATAACCCTTCGTGATGAGCCTTGACTTGTGTTTTTGAATGATGTCATCTGCATGATACTTGGTTCTAAACACCCATTTGAGCCCATTGACTTTCTTTCCTTGTGGAAAATTTACCAAGTCCCATGTTTGATTCTTTTGAATAGTCATCAACTCCTCTTCCATACCCTTGCAGCATTTATCCTCTTTTTCAGCATCTTCAAAGAAGGTAGGATCTGAAACAAGTAAAGGGAAAGTACAAGATGTGTTGTTAGCATATCTAGGTTTTTGTTTCCTATCTCATGTTGAAGATCTCAATGGAGTTGGATCAGCGAAAGGTTCTTTCAATATTGCAGAAGTTGCTACTGCAATAGATGAGGTAGTCGATGGACCAACCAAAAAAGGATCTGTTACATATTCTTGATCAACAATATCGTCAGAAGGCAACAATTGAATGTTTGAACTTTCATTTGTCCCACTCATTGGATTATATAACTTAAGCCTTGGATTGTGTGCTATATCCTACAAAAATACATTTTCACATTCTTCATCAAGCTTATTCAATCTTGTGATTTATGAAGGCATAAGCTATACAACCAAAGACACGTAAGTGGCTTACCTTGGACTTGTTACCTCTCCAAGCTTCATATGGTGTTCGATTAAACACTGTCTTAGTGGGAGAAATATTTAGCAAATAGACATCAGTGGCAGCAGTTTCAACCCAAAAACACTTCAGTACGCCTCTACCTTCCATCATGCTTTTGCCCATCTCGACAATTGTGTGGTTCTTTCGTTCTCCTACACCATTTTGCTCTAGTGTATAAGGTGATGTGAGTTCTCTGTGTATTTCGTTTTCCTCACAAAAGGAACTGAATTCTTTTGACATAAATTCACCACATCTATATGTCCAAAGAGTTTTGAGTCTACATCCATTTTGCCTCTCAACAAAAGATTTAAATTTCTTGAAATTATCAAAAGTTTCAGATTTAAATTTCAAGAAATATATCCAACTCATACAACTATAATCATCAGTAAAAAGTAGAAAGCATCGACTTCTCCCGGACTCCACACTCATAGGACCGCACAAATAAATATGTACTAACTCAAGACAAATAGAAGCTCTCCAAGACTTGCCTACAGGAAAACACTTTTTTACATTGTTTTCCATAAACACAACTTTCACAAAAATCAAGATTCTCAACTTTTGGCAACCTAAAAACCATTTTCATTTGGCTCAATAGCTTCAATCCATTAGCATGTAAATGCCCATAACGCAAATGCCATAGTCTAGTTTCATTATCTCCACTAGCTCAACCATTGAAACTTCTAAAGGAGACATTTTATTGTTAGCCATTGAAACTTTAGCAATGGTTTTTCCAGATTTGTTATTTTTAATAGTGCAAACACCATCGACAAAAGAAATTGAGTATCTGCTAGTCATTGGTTGTCCAATGCTAACCAAATTATGAGATAGACTAGGAACAAACATCACGTCTTCTAAAATCTTAGCATTACCTTGGCTGGTCATAATGCTAATAGTACCTCTGCCTTCAACCTGAATCTTTTTGTTGTCTCTTAGCCTTACGTCTGATTTTTTGGACTCATCAATCTCTTTGAACAATGATCTTGTTCCAGACATATGATTTGAACAACCACTATCCAAAAACTATAAATCATCTGGAGTTTCTTTTTTCATAGTAAAAGGCCATGAAAAACTTACTATCATCGTCATTTTTCTCTACAAAGCCTGCTTGGTTATTGTCATCCTTCTGCTTTTGCCAACAATAAGCTTCTTTATGACTTGATTTAGTTGCACATAAACATCCTAGTATGCTTCTCTTCATTTGAACCTCCTCAATATTGGTTTCTTCCTAGGCTTCTTCCTCGAAAACCACCTCTACCCCTTCCACAATTTGCAAAGTTTTCTAGCTTATCTATCTGATGAGTGGGCTCCCCCTTCACTTGAAGTGCCTTTTCTTCATTCTTTCATGTGACCTTAGGAGTCTCTCTTCATGAGCTTGCAAAGAACTCATTAGTTCATCCAAAGTATAATCAGATAAGTCATGAGATTCCTCAATCGCAGAAAAAATATGTTCAAACTTTGGAGTAAGACTCCTTAAAACTGTTTCTATAACAATTTCTTTAGATATATTTTCACCATAAGACTTTATTTGATTAACAAGAAAAGAAACAATAGACAAATAAGTTTGACCAAATTCATTACTTTTCATAGAAAGAGTTTCAAAGTCATGACGGTAAGTCTGCAATTTTAACGTAATCACCTTAGTTGAACCTTAAAATTCCTTCTTCAAAATCTTCCATGCCTGCGAAGATTTAGTTGCTACTACAATTCTTGAAAAAAATTGTCATGGACTGCTTGTTGAATTAGGAATAGCGCTTTGTCATCTTTCTTTTTGATCTCTTTAATTTTCCATCTCTTCATCAGAGTTTGATTGATCCACGAAGCCTGCTTTAACCAACTCTTAAAATCCTAGTCATTTGAAAAGAGTTTTCATTTTGTTACTCCAAAACTCGTACTTTCACCACTAAAATTGGCATGAGTTGCTGGAAAGATGATGAAATAACATTTACTGCCATTTTTCCTCACAATTCACTTGACTTCCGGAAAGGAACCTTACTCTGATACCAGATTTGTTGGAAAGAAAAAGATAATCAAAAGGAAAAATGTGCAGAAAGAGAGCAAAAGAGATAACAAGTTACTGCAAACTTCTTTGAATCTGATTAATTAGTAAAAACAACAAGATTTCCTATAAATAGGCTTACCAAAAAACTGAAAACACTAAAATCTAGGTCAACTAACCCACTAGTTACTAATTCGCTACTAATTTCCTTTAACATGCTAAGATAAAGGAAGCTAACTAACAAACTCCGGAAGACTTGGTCAAGTTTCTTTTGAATCACTTTTCAACAATTCTTTATGTCTTTGATAAGGTGAATCTGTTATTTTTTAACTCAATCAAGTTGTTCATTGTTTTACCTAGACTTTTGTCATCAAATACTATATAAACACCACTTTGCAGCTTTTTCTAATGAAACGAGGAGGACAAGGGATATATATTGGTCCATTGGGCTGCCATTCTTGCCATTTGATCAAATAATTTGAGGTAAGTTGTCTAAGTGAAGGAGAGGTTTCCTTTTTTGATTCATACGACCAAATACTAAGTTGAGTTCTCTTGTGCACAATTATGCCTAGAGTATGTAAAATAAACAGTGTCTACAATCCAACAACTTGGAATGTATTCTGCCATACCCTATGTCTTTGGACAAGTGAGAATAGAGTTCAATTTCTTATAAGCCAATCTCGAGTTAATTTCACATTTGATCACTGAGATTTCCCACTATAAATTGCCACATTTAAGTAACTGAATGTAATTCACTCTAACAGTAGAAGACATAAAACTAATTATATCATATTAAAGTAATAGAGTTTCGCCCTTCTATAACAGTAAAGTCACCTTGATTGATAGGGTTTATCGTTATATAGTAGGAAAAGTTCATACCTCGACAATTAGCTGAAATGTCTAAATTTACTTAATATTTTCTATCTTGCAGATTTTCATTGAAATCGCTTATGTCTTTATGTAACTTATTCTTTTTTATGCCAATATGTATGCTATTATTAGATTTTAATAGACAGTCACAACGTTCTTTTGGAACTTGCCCGTCCTGTTTTTCACCCTCTTGTACTTCACTTTCTACGGTATGATGATCGTTGTTGTTACCCCAAATGTAAGTGTTTCTCATATTATCGGCTTCTTTCTTCTATGGTGTATGGAATATTTTCTCAGGATTCTTCGTTGCACGACCTGTAAGTTCTTGAAACACTCCATGTTTTGTTACATCAAAACTGATTTAGAGTTTGGAAATGACACATTCACTGTATTTTTTTTGTTTTCATAAAAAAAACAACATTATACCATATAGTGGAGATGGTACTATTGGTGTTGTCCTATTTCATGGACCTTGTATGGTTTGGTTGCATCACATTTTGGAGATCTCCAGAATAAATCTATTGATGATGAACGTGGAACAATTCTTGAGACACTACTTCAATTTCAAGCATTATTTTCTTCCAATAGTTGCAGTTGTGATTGTTAGGTACACAGTTGTTTTTGGCTTCACATTTGCTTTCGCTATTACGACATTCAACTTCCAAATGAGACAAAAAGATGTTACCTACTAAAGATGTATGAGGAAACTACTGCTAGTGAAATAGGGCAACACGTGAAGCATTTTCTCCACTGATAGTGAAATGGGGCAGAAACAAACAATATAAGGAATTTTTCTCGGGATCAAGTACAGGTGTGTAACACCTCAAAAACTAGACTTAGAAAAAATTTACAGAAAACTACTTGAGGTAGTGAACCACAGCAGGGTTCATGAACTGTGATAGGGTCCATGGTCCGTTGACCTGCCCGTGGTCATGACTTGGAAGTCACCAGGCCCAGACGTCAAACCACGGGCACCTTTACGGTCCGTGGCTTTGACGACGGGCCGTGGTGGCATCCGTGACGTCTAGGCAGTAGCCTCCCTAGCCTAACCCTCAGACATACATCACCCAAGTAAGGACCACGAGGACCTTCACAGTCCGTGGTCCTGAAGATGGGTCGTGGGAGCATCTGTGAAACCTAACCTGTAGCCCCCTAAATCATGAGCCACCAGACCTCAACCCAAGTGAGGACCACGAGGACCTTCACGGTTTGTGGCCCCACTCACGGGACGTGGTAAGGCTCGTGAGACAGACCCTCAGCTCAGTAGTCACCAAGTGAAGACCACGACCCACTTCACGGTTCGTGGTCCCTTTCACTGTCCGTGAAGGTGGCCGTGGTCAGTCCCGTCAGTAACTTAAGTCAGGGGTCTTTTGGTCTTTTCCTCTTTTATTGGACCCCTAAACTATGTCGTTTTAACCCTAAACTACATGGTTTTGGTCAGTTTTAGCCTACAAACATAACTAGAACTTACCCAAGTCAGATCTTTCATCAAAACTTAGAAAATTAGAAGAGAAAGAGGCGAGCAACCCTAGTTCAAGAACGCAGGAAGGTTCCATCAGTTCCAGCCCTGAAATTGAAAGATTTCTCCATGGAATTCGTCACCAGGTATGTGGGATTTCACTAGTGGGTTCCTTTCACCCATTAGGTCCTTAGGATTTAGTCAGATTCTTGATTCTCTATTATTAACTAGACCTAGGGTTAGGGTTTCTAGAACTTCAGCAAATTATCATGAATTAGTTATTTATATGTTCCAAATCAGATTATCATGTTATTACTTTGTTTCTTGCATGAATTTTAGAACCCTAGCTTGGTAGTGCTTGAGTTCTTGAATTTTACATGCTAGCTTAGATATTTCAGATATACATGCCTCAGTTTTTGAATGCCTTACTATGTCAAGTTTGAGCTATCTAATATATTACAGAAATTCAGTTATAATTTGTTAATCATTTAATCTATTGGGAGTAGCATAATACCGAGTTGGACTAGGGTCAATCACCCATATAGTCCCAGAACTATGAGCCACGTAGGTTGTAAGTCCCCTCTGTGGGCATCATTTTAGTGATCACGCTAGCATGCCTCTATACCTTTGGCCAGGTGTATTGGGTCCTCTCGATGGGCCGTATACATCGGACTCCACATTTAGCTCATGTGGTTTTATTATTAATTGTTAGTGACTCCCACAGTTCAGTCAAACTCCATTGTATTGACCACATTTCAGTATAATCAGTATTCAACATCAGCATGTCTAAATTTGGTCAATGCATTCAGTTAGCTTATTATTCAGTATATATATCATGTTAAGATTATACTCTTGTTTTATTGCTTGTTCAGTTATATGTTTATTTCAGCTTTACTCTATGTTGCATGCTTAGTACCTTTCAAGTACTAACGCATACTCTGTGCTACATCTTCTTGTGATGTAGGTTCAAATTCTCTGCATCCAGATCACACTTAGATCGATTCCCGATCTCCAGTTCAGCAGCATCAATGGTAAGTCCTCATTCTTCGAGGACAATAGTCATGTTATCTTTTCATTATTTGAGTCTTTTAGTTTCAGTTTTGCTAGACTTAGCTGGGGCATGTCCCAACACTTCTAGTCAGTTAGAGGCTATTTTTAGACTTAGTTAGATTCAGCTTAGTATTTGAGTTTGATGTTTCTTTTGTATTAAACTCTCAGATTTGATATTCAGTTTTAGTATATGGGTATTCCCCATCATTTCAGATTTACTTATTATTAGCTTCCACAACAGTTTTAATGCTTAGTTTATCTTTAGTATGCTCATGATTATGCCAATAGGGTTAGCTTGGGGTCACTTGTGATCCTAGGTCCCGTGTCTGCATCTCGGGGGTAGGTCGGGGTGTGACAAACTTGGTATCAGAGCATAGGGTTTAAGAGTCCTAGTATGTTTGAAAAGCCGCACTAAGTCATTTTCATGGGTGTAAAGTGCACCACATCTAATGAGAGGTAGGCCACAAAGTGTTTTAGGAAAAATCTTCATTTTCTTGTTACTCATATCGTGCGTAAGGTATGATTTAATTCCATTCTATCTCGACGTTCTACATATCAGTGATCATGCCTCTTCGTAGAGCTAACGCCAGGAATGTGAATGCCAAGAACGCAAACGCAACTCCTCCAGTCCCAGATCAAGAAGTTTTGAATGCAAAATTTTGGAACGCCATTCAGATGTTGACTCAAAGCGTTGCCAACCAGAACAATCAACGGGCACCAGTTCTGGCAAATGCTAATATTGGGTCAGCTGCAGCCAGAGTGTGAGATTTTGTTAGGATGAATCTGCCAAAGTTCTTAGGATCGCAGATTGGTGAAGAACCCCAAAACTTCATTAATGAGGTCAAGAAGATCTTTGAAGTGATGCAGGTAACTGGGAATGATCAGGTTGAGTTAGCATCTTACCAACTTAAGGATATGGCTCATATCTGGTATGCTCAGTGGAAAGAGAACAGGGGTACAAATGCAACTCCTATCACTTGGGATTGCTTTAGTGAGACCTTCCTGGACAAGTTTTTCCCAAGAGAGCTAAGGGAGGCAAAAACTCAGGATTTTGTGAACTTAAGGCAAGGTAGCATGCCAGTCCAAGAGTATGGACTCAAGTTGACCCAACTCTCCAGGTATGCTCCTCACGTGGTTCCAGATTCCAGGGATTAGATGAATAAGTTTCTATATGGAGTGTCAGACTTGGTGAAGATAAAGTGTAGAAATGCTATGTTGTTGGATATTATGAGCATTTCTAGGCTCATGACTCATGCTCAGCAGGTTGAGGGTGATAAGCTTAGGGAACAAGCCAAGGAGAACAAGAAGGCTAGAATCGGAAACTATAACTATTCTCAGTAGAAATCGGGTGGTGGAAATCGCTCACAGGGTCAGCAGAAATTTTCAACTCCAGCACATTCATCAGCTAGTGTTCCGTCCTCCAAATTCAGACAAGATCAGAAGGGTAGGGCATCAGGCTCTAAGTCTTAGGGAAGTGTTTCAGGTACCAAAACCTACCCAACTTTCCCTAAGTGTGGTAAGAACCATCTGGACGAGTGCCTTGCAGGAAAGGAAAGATGTTTTGGATGTGGTCAATTCGGTCACAGGTTGAGGGATGTGATTCGGTTTGAGCAACGGATCCTGACGTGATACATCCTAGGGAAGAATCGCTCGAAAGCACGGGATGATTGAAAAGGTATTTCTAGATTCTAGAGCTCAGGGGAAGTTCCGGATTGGAATAAGGAGTTCTATGTTCATACTGACGCATCACTCTATGCCATTGGATGTATGTTGGCGGTTGTCCTTCTAAACAGGGTCAAGGAGGCAATGGTATAGCTCAGTCCACAACTTCAGCGGCACTAGCAAGTCGCCCGACTCAAGAGGGTAACTCATTTGGTACCGGTGGCGGACAACGCCAAAACAGGCTCTATGCTCTTCAGGCTCGCCAGGATCAAGAAGATTCTCCTGATGTAGTCACTGGTATGTTACGATTCTTTGATCTCAATGTTTATGCTTTGTTAGATCCAGGGGCTACTCTTTCCTTTGTTACTCCTTATATAGCAGTCAAGTTTGATGTTAGTCCAGAAACTCTCTCAGAACCTTTATCAGTCTCTACTCCAGTCGGTGACACAGTTATTGCTAGACGGGTATACAAAAATCGCCCTGTCACAGTCTCCCAGAAAGTCACCTCAGCAGATCTTGTAGAGTTAGAAATGGTAGATTTCGATGTCATTCTGGGCATGGGTTGGTTACATTCCTGTTATGCCTCAGTCGATTGTAGAATTAGGATTGTTCATATTCAGTTTCCAGACGAACCAATCTTAGAATGGAAGGGTAGTAGCTTAGCGCCTATGGGTCGATTCATTTCTTACCTTAACGCCAGGAAGATGATCTCTAAGGGTTATCTCTACCATCTAGTTTGGGTGAAGGATTCAAGCTCCAAAACCCCAACTCTTGAGTCAGTTCAAGTGGTTAATGAGTTTTTAGAAGTGTTTCCAGAAGATCTTCTCGAAATTCCTCCCGAAAGGGAAATTGACTTTGGAATTGATCTCCTTCTAGATACCCAGCCTATTTCTGTTCCTCCTTATAGGATGGCTCTAGCTGAGCTTAAGGAATTGAAATGGCAGTTGAAAGACCTTCTAGATAAGGGCTTCATCAGGCATAGTATTTTGCCATGTGGTGCACCAGTGTTGTTCGTGAAGAAGAAAGATGGTTCTCTCAGAATGTGTATTGACTATAGTCAGTTGAACAAGGTCACAATCAAGAATAAGTATCACATCCCCATGATTGATGACTTGTTTGACCAACTTCAGGGTGCTAGTCATTTCTCAAAGATAGACCTCAGATTAGGTTATCATCAGCTCAAGGTTAGAGATAGTGACATTCTGAAGACAGCCTTCAGAACTTGATATGGTCATTATGAATTTATAGTTATGCCATTTGGACTAACCAATGCTCCTGCAACTTTCATGAATTTGATGGACAGAGTGTTCAAGCAGTATTTGGACTTGTTCGTTATCGTCTTTATTAATGATATCCTCACTTACTCTAGGAATGAGGAAGAACATGCGAATCATTTGAGAGTTGTTCTGCAAACTCTCAAAGATCACCAATTATTCACAAAATTTAACAAGTGCGAGTTTTGGTTACAATCAATTACTTTTCTTGGGCATATAGTATCCAACGAAGAGATTCGAGTGGATTCCCAGAAAATAGAGGCAATGAAACAATGGCACAGACCTACCTCTCCTGCAGATATCAGAAGTTTCTTGGGTCTAGTGGGTTATTACAGAAGGTTCGTGGAAGGATTTTCATCCATAGCCTCACCATTTACTAGGTTGACTCAGAAGATGGTCAAGTTTCAGTGGTCAGATGATTGTGAGAAAAGCTTCGCAGAATTGAAAACTAGGTTGACTACATCTCATGTTTTGACTCTACCAGAGGGTTCAGACGGATATGTGATTTATTGTGATGCATCCAGGGTCGGCCTAGGTTGTGTATTAATGCAGTGAGGTAAGGTTATAGCCTATGCTTCTAGACAACTCAAGGTGCATGAGAAGAACTATCTGAATCATGACCTCAAGCTTGCAGCGGTGGTGTTTGAACTCAAGATTTGGAGACACTACTTGTATGGGGTTCACGTAGATGTGTTCACAGACCATAAGAGTCTTTAATATGTGTTCACCCAGAAAGAGTTGAATCTTCGCCAGAGAAGATGGCTTGAGCTCCTCAAGGATTATGACATGAGTGTGCATTACCATCTTGGTAAGGCAAATGTAGTAGCAGATGTCCTTAGCAGACTATCTATGGGTAGTGTAGCATATGTTGAGTAAGAAAGAAAAGAGCTAGCAAAGAATGTTCACAGGCTTGCTCGTTTAGGAGTTCGTCTTTTAAGCATATCATATGGTGGTGTGATAGTTCAAAATGGATCAGAATCTTCATTGGTAGTGAAGGTTAAGGAAGTGCAAGACAGTGATCCGATATTGCTCGAACTCAAGGGTGCAGTCCATCAACAGAGAGTTGAGGTATTCTACCAAGGGGGAAATGGTGTGCTTCGCTACCAGGGTCGATTATGTGTTCCTAACATGGGCGAGTTGAGACAACAGATTCTTACATAAGCCCATAACTCCAGGTATTCTAGTGATCTAGGTGCCAGTAAGATATACCGTGATCTGCGGGAAGTCTTTTGATGGAATGGCATGAAAAGGGATATAGCAGATTTTCTAGCTAAGTGCCCCAATTGTCAGCAATTGAAGGTAGAACATCAGAAACCATGGGGTATGACTCAAAAGATTGACATTCATACTTGGAAGTGGGAAGTGATCACCATGGATTTCAGCACAGGTTTACCTCGTACTCGCAGACAGCATGACTCCATTTGGGTGATAGTTGACAGAGTCACTAAGTCTTCTCACTTTTTAGTGGTCAAGATTTCAGATTCGACAGAGGACTATGCCAAGCTTTACATTAATGAGATAGTTAGGTTGCATGGGGTTCCTTTGTCTATCATCTCAGATAGAGGTCCTCAGTTTACCTCTCATTTCTGGAAGTCATTTCAAAAAGGTCTTGGTACTCAGGTTAATCTTAGCACAATATTTTATCCACAGACGAATGGTCAGGCTGAGCGTACCATTCAGACCTTAGAAGATATGTTGAAAGCTTATGTGATTAACTTCAAGGGTAGTTGGAATCATCACCTTCCTCTTATAGATTTCGCCTATAATAATAGCTACCATTCCAGCATTCAGATTGCCCATTATAAGGCATTGTATGGGCGTAGATGCAGATCTCTTGTTGGGTGGTTTGAAGTAGGTGAAATAGCCTTAATAGGGCCAGATTCAGTCCATTATGCTATGGAGAAAGTGAAACTCATTAGCGATAGACTTAAGACAACCCAGAGTCGCCAGAAGTCTTATGCATATATTAGGAGAAGGGAACTAGAGTTCCAAGTTGATGATTGAATTTTCTTGAAAGTGTCATCTATGAAAGGGGTGATGAGATTTGACAAGAAAGGGAAGCTCAGTCCTAGATATGTAGGCCCTTACAAGATTCTGAAAAGGATTGGTACAGTGGCTTATGAGTTAGAGTTGCCAGCAGAATTAGCAGCAATGCATCCAGTCTTTCACATTTCACTATTGAAGAAGTGTATGGGTGATCTAGCATTCGTGGTGCCATTAGAGAGTATGGCTGTAAAAGATAGTCTTTCTTATGAGCATGTACCAGTTGAGATTCTTGATCGTCAGGTTAAAAGGTTGAGAAACAAAAAAGTCGCTTTAGTCAAGGTTTTGTGGAGGAGTCAGTCCATAGAGGGAGCTACTTGGGAAGCAGGAGTAGCCACGAAGTCCAAGTATCCTCACCTCTTTCCTTTCGATTCCACTCCAACTTGAGGTAATAGTTCCTCTTCAGTTTTTCAGTCATTCATGCGTAGAATCAGTTTTAGAATCATGTTCCTATAGTCTGTACTTGCATTTCAGCATATTTACATGTTTTTGGAACTTAGTTTAGTCAGAAATCAACTTCCAGTGTTTAGTGGTAGGGTTGTAACCCATCCCATCCATTTCAGTTAGTTTAGTCTTTATTCGAGGACGAATGATCTCAAGGGGGAGATATTGTAACACCTCGAAAACCAGACCCATAAAAAAGTTGCAGAAAACTACCTGAAGCAGTGAACCACGGCAGGGTTCACGGACCGTGATAGGGTCCATGGTCCGTTGACCTGCCCGTGATCATGACTTAGAAGTCACCAAGCCCAGACATCAGACCACGGGCACCTTCACGGTTTGTGGCCTTGACGAAGGGTTGTGGTGGCGTCCGTGACGTCTAGGCAGTAGCCTCCCTAGCCTAGCCCTCAGACACCCCTCGCCCAAGTAAGGACCACGGGGACCTTCACGGTCCGTGGTCCTGAAGATGGGTCGTGGGAGCATCCGTGAAACCTGACCAGTAGCCCCCTAATTCCTGAGCCACCAGACCTCAGCCCAAGTAAGGACCACGAGGACCTTCACAGTCCGTGGCACCTCACACGGGTCATGGTAAGGCTCGTGAGATAGACCCTGAGCTCAATAGTCAACAAGTAAAGACCACGACCCACTTCACGGTTTGTGGTCCCTTTCACGGTTTGTGAAGGTGGCCGTGGTCTGCCCCGTCTGCAACTTAAGTCTCGTTGGACCCCTAAACTACATCATTTTAACCCTAAACTACGTGGTTTTGGTCTGTTTTAGCCTAGAAACATAACTAGAACTTACCTAAGTCAGATCTTTCTTCAAAACTTAGAAAATTAGAAGAGAAAGAGGCGAGCAACCCTAGTTCAAGAACACTGCAAGGTTCCATCAGTTCCAGCCTCGAAATTGAAAGATTTCTCCGTGGAATTCGTCACCAGGTATGTGGGATTTCACTGGTGGGTTCCTTTCGCCCATTAGGTCCCTAGAATTTAGTCATATTCTTGATTCCCTATTATTAACTAGACTTAGGGTTTCTAGAACTACAGCAGATTATCATGAATTAGTTATTTATATGTTCCAAATCAGATTATCATGTTATTACTTCATTTCTTGCATGAATTTTAGAACCCTAGCTTGGTAGTTCTTGAGTTCTTAAATTACACATGGTAGCTCAGATATTCCAATATTTTAGATATACATGCCTCAGTTTTCAAATGCATTACTTTTAGTATATTAATGTGCATTCTTAGTTCGCATGTCAAGTTTGAGCTATCCAATATATTATAGAAATTCAGTCATAATGTATTAATCATTTAATCTATTGGGAGTAGCATAATATCGAGTGGGACTAGGGTCAGTCACCCATATAGTCCCAGAACTACGAGCCACGTAGGTTGTAACTTCCCTCAGTGGGCATCATTTTAGTGATCACGCCAGCATGCCTCTACACCTTTAGCCAGATGTATTGGGTCCTCTCGATGGGGCGTATACATCATACTCCATATTTAGCTCATGTGGTTTTATTATCGGTTATTAGTAGCTCCCACAGTTCAGCCAGACTCCATTACATTGACCACATTTTAGAATAATCAGTATTCAGCATCAGCATGTCTAAATTTGGTCATTGCATTCAGTTAGCACAATATTCAGTATCTATATCATGTTCAGATTATACCCTTGTTTTATTGCTTGTTCATTTATATGTTTATTTCAGCTTTACTCTATCTTGCATGCTCAGTACCTTTCAAGTACTAACGCATACTATGTGCTACATTTTCTTGTGATGTAGGTTCAGATTCTCACCATCCAGATCACGCTTAGATCGGTTCCCGATCTCCATTTCAGCAACATCAGTGGTGAGTCCTCATTCTTCGAGGACAATAGCCATTTATCATTTCATTATTTTAGTCTTTTAGTTTCAGTTTTGCTAGACTTAGCTGGGGCATGTCCCATCACTTCTAGTCAGTTAGAGGCTATTTTCATACATAGTTAGATTTAGCTTAGTATTTGAGTTTGATGTTTCTTTTGTATTAAACTCTCAGATTTGATATTCAGTTTTAATATATGGGTATTCCCCTATCATTTCAGATTTACTTATTATTAGCTTCCGCAACAGTTTTATTTCTCAGTTTATCTTTAGTATGCTCATGATTATGCCAGCAGGGTTAGCTTGTGATCCTAGGTCCCGTGTCCGCGTCTCGAGGGTAGCTCGGGGCGTGACAAGGTGAGAGATATTTTATTGAAACTATTGTATATAGATTTGTACTTGAACAAGACTACTTTATGTTATTATTATTCTTTGTGAATTCCAAGTATTTTGGTGTAAGAGCTATTAAATTGTTAATGTTGAATTAAAATGCAGTGGAAAATTCATTCCATGGTTATATATTAGCCTTTTTTGTTCTCTATATCTAAATTTTTGGAAAACAATACTATTCAAAAGACAAACTAACTTATTTGGGTATTGGATATCAATCAACATATGGTCTATGCGTGAGTACTATGCATGCTGTGGTGAAGCCATTTTATGCTAAGGGGTGTCAATTGTATGTACTATATGTTGACTCCCCTTATACTTACGTGTGTTGACCATTTTATATTTTGACACAGCTTAGTAAGAAATTTGACTCCACCACAGTGTGTATGGTGGAATGTGCGCCCTATTGTAGCTAGTCATGTCAAGTGAGCGGAATTGGTCCATTATGAGCCCAATCAGGCATAGTAAGAATAGGCCAGCCTAACCCATCCATTATATAGGGTAGGCCCTTTTTTTAGCCTTTTTGGTTTGTTTTAAATCCTAATGTTTTGTGTTTGATTTGATTTGTCAAACAGAGCTTTTCATCGGATAAGAAGACGGGTAAGAAATGTTTTATGGTTACAACACAAAAACTTGGCATTGCATGGGGTGATACACCAGAGTATTGGGAATGGTTATTGTAAAGATATGGCACCTAAGCCTAACTCAACCCCAAAAGCTAGCTCATGAAGGGGGGGAGGATTTTCCAGGTCCATATAATGAGACCACTAGTTCGTTCCCCAATTAATGTGGAACTTTTACCCACTCTAACACCCACTCTTACGCCCAGGCCCGACTAGAGTGTGGATCGAGAGTCCAAACGGGGATGGACCTGGCTCTAATACCATGTAAATATATGGCACCTGGGCCTAACTCAAACCCAAAAGCTAGCTCATGAAGGGAGGATTCCCCAAGTCCATATAAAGAGACCACCAGTCCATTTCCCAACAAATGTGGGACTTTTACCCACTTTACACCCCTTCACGCCCAAGCCCGAATGGAGCGTGGACTGGGTGCCCAAAAGGGGATAGACCTGACTCTTATATCATGTAAAAATATGACACTTGGTCCTAACTCGACCCCAAAAGCTTGCTCATGAATGGAGAATTTCCCAAGTCCATATATGGAGACCACTAGTTTATTCACCATTATCTCATCCAGACTCTAGGCATTATATTTTCGTGATCCCATTCAACGTACTAAAGTTTTTTGAAAGATATTACTTTATTCAATATAGATATTGAGCATGGTGTAGTTTTTTGTAGATTCTCAGAAGTGACTAAACTAAATTTGATCTATTGGTTCGATACTTGAGGCAAAATGGGAACTTGAATATTATCAAAAATAACCAAATATGTTGCTCATCTAGTGCTCAAACTGGAAGATAACTTTTATCAACTTAGAACTGCTAGTGGAGTTGTTAGATTCAATGATTCTAAGAATGACCATTAAATAGAGAAACAAGCTAAAGTTGTTAGGTTTTCAGGACGAGGACCTAGAGTGAAGCTACCATTGGAAAGAGGTGATGGATGGAACTAAAAAATGGATAACTTTTTCAGTGATACATGAGAAGAAGTAAATGTTGAAGTGAAATTGATGGAGATTCGATAGAAAAGGTGGCCTCATTGTTCAAGGAATTGAGTTTCGTCCTAAATGAAGAAGAGAAAGATCCTCCTCTTACTATGTAATGTCTTTTATTTTGGTATCATTTGTATTGATTCAAATACTTCTTTATATGGCCCTTCTCGAGGCATATATCGAGAGAGAATTATATTTGGTTTAGATAAAGTGTTGAATGTAAGGTGGATCCAATATTTAAAGTGGATAGATTCCTACAATGACCTCATGTTCATACACAATTATGATTGAATTATAGATATTACTCTCTGGATACGCCCCTGTTGCCAAGGCTATGTTAAATAAATAACTCAGTGATAGATGAAGGGAAATATAGACAAATTAGTTTGATCTCGAGCTAAGTGTAATAATCCTGAAGGTCATTTTTGAAATTTTCTAGAAAATTGTCATTTTTTCCTCTTGATAGTTGCCCCGAGTTGTGTTTTAGCAGTTTATGAGGTTAATTGGAAATTGGATCGTGAAAATTAGTTTTTTTGGAAATTTTGGAGTTTTTGAAGCTTTTAAGTTCAAATAATTGATTTTAGTCAATATTTTAAGTTTCGAGTCTTGGAATGAAATTTCATCAGTACCATCAGCTCTAGAACGTGACTTTTGGGTTAGTAGAACTATTGGCTCAGCTTCGGAGGTATTTAGATGCGTTTTGGAAGAGTTTTTGTGTTTTGAAATTTGAAAGAATAAGATAGTTGATCCAAGTGAACATTTAGTTATAGCAAGTTCTGAATTGTATTTTGACAGTTTTGTTAGCTAGTTGAAGGTTTGGTTCGATTCTCGAAGCTATTGGATAAGTTTTATGTCCTTATTTGAAAATTTGGAGATTCTTAAGTTAAAATTGACTTTGGTCAGCATCGAGTTAAGGTGACCTTGTTTTGGTGTTTTGATGATTTCATTGAGTCTGAAATATCATTTCCAAGCTAGTAGCATATTTGGTTTGTGTTTGGGAGGTTCCTGCTGAGTTCTGTGTGAGTTTCTAAGTTTTATGGGTGCTTTGATAGTGTTTGAGCAATTTTTGTCAACCAAAAGGTTCATAATTAGTTTTAAAGATCAAAAAATTATTCTGAAACTTCTGAAAGTTTAAGAATGAATTATAAGATTGATCTGTAAAGAACCCAACTTGTAGGTTGGGGTCGATCCCACGAGGAAAATGATTTAGACTTTACTTTAACCAACAATTATATTCAATTAGTCAAATTACTTCCAGAAACAAGTAATTAAAGGGGGGGGGGGGGGTTTGGGAAACAAATTGTAAGAATTCAATAAATAGTCAGTAATCAAAAGTCAATTTTGGTTGTTATCAAGATAAGAGAAATAACTAGGGTATACATGTTCCCCACAAGCTCATAACGCAGTAATCCTAGTAATAGCAATCATTTCCTAGTGCACTACATGCAAAGTGATAAGTTAGGTATCTCTAAATCCTTGATCCGGCATCCAGAGAATTTCACCCCGCACCTTGGTCCGACTATGTGTGTATAATTTACTAACCCTTACCTTTACCTCATATTAGACATCATAATCGATGTTTGTCTTTGTTATTACTTCGCACCAATCAACACTAGCCTATTAGATAGTATCACACTAAATCTATGTTGATAATTCTTTTCTTGTTGATTACCTCCTTGGTCTGGCAAGTAGCAACAAGTCAAGTTCTAACGCGTGCACTCGTTAAAAAGACTTCTAAACGAAAGAATTATCAATGCATGCAACAACACTATTCAAGAATTGCTTTGTTACTATTCATACTTTGTTAATCGCTCATGGTTCCCACAACCCTAGTTGTGGAGTTTAGTTACCCATAATCATATGAACACAATTCATAATTTTAGATGAAAGAATTATGAACTTACGTAAGAAGAAGAATAAACTCAGAAATTCAACTTGAATTGCAACACCAAAATCTTCAAAACGAACTTAGGAAATTAAGAATTGCTAAAGTTGCAAGTCAATCTCCCAAGTCAAGAACTAGAATCACAATAATAAAATCCAACAACCCTAAAAACGAGGTTTACATACCCTATTTATAGAAAACAAGTCCTAAATTAAAAGGCAAACAAAATAAGGAAAGTTTTTTCAGGCACGCGTCTTCATTCCATGAGACTGACTCAAGGACCGTCAATGGATCTATGGTCCGTGAGTCCCTTCCGTCAGCCAAGACTAAGGAAATATTTCAGCTTCCAAAAATCAGTTTCTCTGAAGCAAACAACGGAACTGCAGTACGGACCATAGATCGATCTACGGTCCGTCAACCCCTCTCCGTAGCTCCATACTTAGAATCTTCAAAAAGCAGGTATCGGAACCCTCGCTGTATCAATCTACGGATCAACAGTACAATCCGTAGATTAATCTACGGACCGTCAATGGTCACTGTGGTTCCACACTTGATCAGATTTCCCTAATTTGCCTTCCATGCCTTGGCTGCTGATCTACGACCACCATCTATGGAGCGTCAATGGACCTACGGTCCGTAGATCACCTCCGTAGATGCCCTTTTTTGCATTTCTTTCAGCTGTCTCTTTACTTCCACGCCTGAACATCTTTCCTGCAAAATATGATAAAAACACATAAAAACCAATACAAAAAGGCCCTAGACACACAACTTGAAAGTGAAATGTATTAGAAATATCGTAAACTCATAGTATATCAGTTCCCGATGAGTTCTGTGTGAGTTTCGAAGTTTTATGGGTGCTTTGACGGCGTTTGAGCAATTTTTGTCAACCAAAAGGTTCGTAATTAGTTTTAAAGATCAAAAAAATATTCTGAAACTTCTGAAAGTTTAAGAATGAATTATAGGATTGATCTGCAAAGTTTGGTGCATTTTCACTAAGCCAAGATCGTACTTTTATCGTGATATATAAAATAATTATTTACCCTACATAAATTATATTTAACTAGGCAAACAAACATAAAATTGAGTTTTTATTGAACGAGCAGGTGCACATCATTATTTAAGACATTTAAGTAAAAGAATCGTGTCATGTCTCTATCGTACAAAGAAGTTACGGATCTTTTAATGAAAATTTAAGTTGCTGGTTTCTGGTGTAAATATTGTTGTTCAGACCATGTTCATTTGGTATTTTGAGCATATTGGGAGTTCTAGAGCTCGGAATGGAGTGATTCTTGTTGTATTCTTCTCGATTTAATATGGGGGTTGGTTTCCAATCCTCATTTCGACATTCTCTCATGATTTCTTCAACTGGTTTTTTTCCTTATTCATGTATTTGTTGGGGGGGGGGGGGGGTTGGGGTTTTATAAATTTGGGCTCATTCTTTTATGACAAATATATATTTAGGATAATTATGTTGTGGGTAAACTAATTTT
>JAJOOR010013423.1:0-24030 GCA_036250505.1 Solanum acaule | reverse complement strand
AAGGGATCTGATCGATTACTTCAAGAGCTTCAAGAACAACAAGGGATCTGATCGATTACTTCAAAAGCTTCTTGTACCAGCTGTTACTTTGTTTGCTTGTAATAGTGCTTACATTGTAGGATTCGTTTTGTGAAAGAAACGTTTCAAATTTGTGTGAATCATTGTAAGAACTAGGTTAAGGGTAACTTAGGGTCTTACTCTAAAGTCTATATTAATCGGTCGGGATTAGTATAGTGGGCGGTATTGTATCTGCTTAGCAAAGTCTAAGTTATCTAGGGGTGATAGCTTAGTGGGCAGTGTTATATCTGCTCTGGCTCATCTAAGTAATAGGAGGTATTGCTTAGAGTTGGGATTAGTAGGCTAATCTCGGTTTGTAAACTTGCTTTTGCTTTTTGCTTGGAGAAGATTAGTGAAAGAAGTTTTGAAAAGTCTTGGCAGGCCAGGTCGTAGTTTTACTCCCTTGAGCAAGGAGGTTTCCACGTAAAGTTGTTGTGCAATCTTTACTTTCAGCACGTTCTGTTATTTTTTGTTATTTTAACCGTGCTGAGGACCTGGTCCCATCTAGACTAGTGGACGCATACATTCCAACAGAATTCCATATCATGATTTGGGATTTTCAAATACAAAATTTGATCCACAAGTTTATATTTTGTTTAAACAATCCACATTTATATCTACTAACCATTTATTTCATATGTAAATAAAATTAATAATCACATCATTACTTCTTAAAATTTATTATTCTCACCAACATAAAATTTATTATTGCTTTAAATTTGGTGAATATATGATAAAGTAGGAATTGATTTGGTGAATATAAATAAGAACGGAAGGAGTAATACTTTTTTGGTTTTTTATAATAAAAAAAACTTTCTCTTTCGGCTACATATGGAAATGTTTAAAACAATTTAATATGAAAAAGGACAAAATTGGTGATGTATGTTTGATAATTACTACTTCTAGTATGTTTGATTTTAGCATGAAATTAATGCACCGAAAATGTGTAATTGCACACAAGTGAAACAAGGCATGAATTCGGAGAAAAAAAACAAGGGATGAGCCATTATAATATTGACACACAAGTGAAAATTATCATAATTTGTACAGTGTCACATGATTATTTGTTAGAATACCAAAGAAGTGATAAATATTTATGGTCTATGAGCATGAAAATATAGTAGCGGATGATATTGACCAACAAATGGCTCAAAGTAACAATGTTAGTTCGTCTTCTTGGTCATACGATCAAGAAATGCAAGTTCAACGTGATGAGATTGTCTGTATTATATAAAGACTAGCACACTACAATTTTATGTTCAATTTTTTTTATTTGAATTAAAGTTTGTCAATTAAAAGTAAATGAAACAATTACTTGAGTGGAGAACAAATAGTTTTGTAATAATTTACTATGCGATTTTATAATTTTTTGTTTATTTGGTAAGATTGAATAAACAATTGAGACTATTTTAATAGTTTTACAACTTATAAGATTTTTATGTTTATGAGAAAATATACAACAAAAAAAGTTCATATCGCATGTCCAAACAAAACTTTATTTTCATCTCATAATTTCATATTATGATATCATAATCGCAATCATTAATTTTTTTCTCAATTTAACTCGAATTATCAATTTAGTCCAATATACTGATTTTCTTTATACATCCCTAGCTAAAAATATTCATCAGTAGAGGAGAGTCAAGGATCGGTCGAAGGAGAAGAGACATCGGGCCGCCACTAAACAACTCCAAGGATGCACGTGTGCTTGAGCTCAGTCCTCACATAGTCACCAAACATTTAAAAGGAATACTAGAGAAAAGATATAAAATGATACCTGAAGTTATCATGAATTTTTAAAAGAATACTTTAATTATGTAGACATTTTATTATCCCTAAATAATCTTGAGTTGATATTATTATATTATTTTTTCCCACCTGACATAAAGAGTGTAGCTACTTTCTTTAAAGAACGTGATCAACCTAAATTTAATGGATATAACTTTATTTTTATACGTATTTTGTTATAAAATATAATTTCTTGTTTTTCTTATTATTTTAATTTTTTTTTCTTTGTTATTTTTCCTCTTTCTTTTTTCTTCTTCCAAAACTTATTGTCGTCTTCGTTAAAACTCTTCACTTTCAATGTCACTATTATACCACAATTTTGCCCTCCTTTTTTTATTACTATTAGTTTAAGTCTCTTAAATTTTAAAATTTTATCTAAATATTATTTTACATTTCGAACAATTTGATAAACCCATTAGATTTCAAAATGATTAGGAAGTATCATTTAGTCTTTTTTGTCTGAATTTCAATGAAACTTTTTTAATTTTTGGGGAATTTATTGATTCTTTGAAAATTACTATTTTTAATTTTGAAGTTTTATGAAAAGAAGATAAATTAATTGATGATACCTTCAATTTTTTGTCTTTTCTTAGAAAAATAATTAATTTTGTTATCACTAACTCAACAAATTTTAGAAAATAATATGATTTTAAAAAAAAAAATCACAAATGAAATTTAATTGAAGAAGAAGAAATTTTTTTTTGGGAAGGGACACAACTTGATGTGGGTGGGGAAGGATGGGAGTGAGAGGTGAAGAAGAAGAAGAGGAAAGAAATAAAATGGAGGGAGGAGGTCAGCTTGAAGTGAGGGTGGGTGGGGTGGGATGAGTAAAGTGAAATTTAAGATGAAATTAAAATAAAAGTAATAAAAAAAAATAAGTTAAAAAGTAAGAGAGAGAGAAAAAAAGATAAAGAAAAATTTAAAATGGAAAAAAATATTTTAAATTAAATAAATACGTGTCACATAATAATTTGTGCGTGATAACACTTGCTTTTTAAAATTTGAGTTTTGTCAAAAAATGATGTAATAATATCACTTCAAAATTGTTTAGGAGGATTATGAGACATTCGCATGGTTATGATATCTTTTGAAAATTCGAGATAACTTCAAGTGTCACTTTATGTTTTTTCTCGATACTTTATTAGTACCAAAATTAATGGTATTTTTAGATGGAGCGAAAAAACTATTTATTTTTATAAAACACATAATATTTTTATTTTCTTATTACTCCTAATAATAAGAAAAACAGCTACTAATTAATCGTTCTTGATTATGATAATGTTTAAAAAATAAAATCAGTTTCTTTTTACAATCCTATAATATCACCTATTTGATGTTAATCTGTATTATCAAGATACTTAGAACAATAACTTTACAGAATTTTGCAAGAAACAATAGTTTAAAGTATATTTTCAAAATAAAAAAGTTAAAACTAGTAAAGAAAATATAATTTGTAACATGTCAAAAACAAAATCGAAAGAGAAGAAAATAGTTGTAGCCGTGGCCTATCGACAACGGCGTGAGGAGGTTCTTCTTCCCAACCTTTTAATAACATATAGAAGTATTTCCTTATTTAAAAATTAAACTTTTCTTTAGAGAAAAATGTTTTATAGGGGAACACTTCATTTCCCATTTTTTCTTACTATACCCAACACTCTTTTATAACAAAGTGAAAATATTAAAACATCACATATTTTGAAACAAAGAATATAACTAGAAGAAGAAAAAAGAAATCAAAATTTAAATTAGGTCAAAATTGAGCAGTGGACATTAATATTGGATTTATTTATAACTTAAAAACTAAAAGCTCGTTTGGACTTTGGATTGACTTAAAAAAGTAATTTTTAAGTTAAAAATAAAAAAGTTAAACTGAAATGATTTTTAAATTATAAAATAAAAAATAGAAGAGACCTACATTTTGCTTTTGACTTATTTTAAGTAATTTTAAATTTATTTTAAGTTATTTTTAATCTTGACAAACACTTCCTAACTTATTTTAAGCTATTTTTTATATTTGTCAAACACTTTTAAAAGTAAAAAACTAACCTAAAAATAAATTTGACCAACTTGTAAGTCAATCCAAACGCCCTCTAACTTTGATCAGCTTCATCTATTCATGTATATAGCCGACGCCTCAAGACAAACTTCACATTACATCCTCCCTCCATTTCATTTAATTCTTCTTCACAACCTTCTTTCTATTACTACTACAATCAATATTTTGTTCTTACAAAATCCCCCAACTTTGTTAGCCACCTTCACTATATATACAAGGACACAAAATTAGCAATACAAATTCTACTTAACACGTTTATACTTTGATAACTCAAAAATGGAGTCGTATTCAAGTAAAATATTTTCTTCTTCCTTCTCTAGTTCTTCAAGTTCTTTTGCTGGTCATGATCAACACGAAGAAACGAAAGAAAAGCCATATCTTTCTTCTCTCCATAGAGTTCGCAGCCTTCCATCAAGATCAATAAACAAGAAGCCCATCGCTCCATCGCCACCAATTCCCCCTAAAATCTATAAGGTCGAAGTTGTTAATTTCAGACAAGTTGTCCAAATGTTAACTGCTGCACCCGAATTTCAATCTCACTCCAATTCCACCTCAATCCCCGGGCATTCACGAGAGGTTGCTGATCTATATTGAATTGTGTGATCATCTCAGTTAAAACATTATCTTAAGCACGTTCCATTACATGCATCCCTTAATTAATTTACTTTTTTTATAATGAGTAGTTCTAGTGAAAATTGAACACTAGTTAACTAGACGTCTAATATCATGTTTGAATTGTATGATCAGATCTAAAAAAATTAACTTACATATTAAATGAAACATTACTAGCTATTTCAACTATTAATTATTGATATTATGTTTAATTTTCATGAATAGGTGGCGCCTCTTCCTCCTCCCCCTCTTGATCTTTCACCAACTTATTTATTATCAAGTAAGAGTAATATTGGTGGGCAATGGAGAGAGTTTCTTCCTCCTTGCTCCTCAGTGGTGATATCAAATGACGAGGTTTCTAATGAGTCAATTATTGAAACAGGCGGAAAACATGTGGGACCCCAAATTGAACCGAATAGTACTACTTTTGAAGCATGTGGTACGGCTTACCTCAATCGCCTTCTTCTTTCGCGTGGTGTTCCTCTCTTCTTTTGAGCCCCGACACAGTGAGTACTTCTATGGATACAAGCACGGTTCTCTAATACCTAGCTCAAAAGGCGAATTTAAAATTTAAATTTAATAAATTGTAATTCAAGCTCAAAAAATAGTGGATTTAGTTGAACCCACTCTAAATTCAACACTGTACGTGCTTGATATACGCTCAGCTTATCTACAAGTGCATTGGAGCTCATTTTCTCGTTATTTACCAGATCAGTGGAAAAAAAATTGTCTTCAAAAAACTATCGAACAGTTTTTGGGAGAATATTTATTTTCATATGTATGGCCGAACGAAAAACGTGTATAAATTATATTTTACGCTTTGTACTTCTCTCTCGCGTGAAGGAGAAACAAAAAACATATTTTAAATTTAGCTAGCTTTAAATTTAAATATCAATCACTGAGGAAATTGTTAAGAAGAAATCATCCTCCAATTAATGTCAATCAAATATTTATTTGATTTATGTGACATTATTTTTTGTAGTCTATTTAAATAAAACATATTTTAAATTTAAGAGTAGGTTCATTTTGGGCTAAAGTATCTTTTATTTATGAGAATATGTTTATTTTGATCCTTCAAAATATATTAAAAAATGCTCCACTTTAGTAAATTTAAAGAAAATTAATTATGCTCAAAATTATATTTAAAAGATCAAAATAAATCTATTTTCATAAATAAGAGATAATATTAGCTCAAATATTTATAAGATTATAAATTTTATTTTTTAAACTTTTTTTAACCAAATTAAATTACTCTCTCTGTTTCATATGAGTTGATCACTATATTAAATATAGTTGTCTCTGTAGTTGATCAACTTATTAAAAATAAAAAAATTATTAATTAATTTTTTGCGCATATTATCCTTGTAATTAATGTATTTTTAAAAGTGTTCACCCTTGTTTGTACAATTTCAAAGAAGTTAAGGGCTGAATCGATAAAACTACCCTCTTATTTATGATTTTTTCACATGCCTGTAAAAAAAAAAAAGTGATCAACTAGGAGACGGTCGGAGAAAAAATATATATTTTTTTAGCTCACGAAAATGTGGACACCTGCATGCTGAAAGTGAATGAAGATGCAGAGACCCCACCAGTTGTCCTAATCTAAGTCGTTCTTATCAAAAGATTCATAGTACATGTATAATTTCTACCGGATTAGCTTCTGTGACCGCAAAAAGGCAAAAAAATAAAAAAATCTGTTCATATTCTTCTACATTAAGCAAGTCCTATTCAATCTGTTTCTCAAACCCCTTTTGAGTCTTGAGAATTAAGGAGATTGTGCTCTGAATTGTATGGATATGAAACAAATAAAAAAGGGTATGGGGTATACTCAAAAAAACAAGAACTTGCTTGTTGCTTTGGGAGCTCTTGGTGTCACTGGTTTTGGTGCATACAAAGCTTATTACTCACCATCTATGGTTAAAAAGAGGGAAAGATTGTTGAAGATTCTTGGTTCTGTTGTTTCTTTAGCTGAAATGATGTCTGATTCTGCTGATGTAATTGGGATTTTCTCTAAAGATCTAAAGGAGTTTATGTTATCAAATTCTGATCAAATTCCAAAAAGTTTGAAGCAAATTTCCAAGATTACTAATTCAGATGAGTTTTCAGAGTCTATTGTTAAGGTCACCAGTGCTTTAACTATCGGAGTTCTTCGAGGTTGTTGTAATCAAGAAACAGAGGAATTAGATTCTGATTTGTTCGAACAAATTTTAAATAAACTGTTTTCTGATGCAGGGTGTGGTTTTGCTTCTGTAATTGTTGGGAGTTTCGCCAGGAATTTGGTACTTACATTTTGTTCTGCTAAACAGGGTTACTCTGTTCCTGAATATGTTGATACTCTGTTAGGGAATTGTGTACAAGTATTTGTGAGCACTCTTGTTACTGTTTATCTAGACAAAACAATGAATATCAACACTTACAATGAAATCTTTTCTGGTTTGACAAATCCGAAGAATGAAGCAAAAATGAGAGAAATGCTGGTGACCATATGTAATGGTGCAACAGAAACATTTGTCAAAACTTCTCATCAAATTTTGACAAGTACAGAAATGGATGATCAAGTGCCTACAAGTACTGCTACAACTATGCCGATGAGTAAAAGGTATATTCTTGATTTGAGTGGGAGAGTTGTTTTTGAGTGTGTTAGATCTTTTGTGGAGAAGTTGTGGGAGTGTTTGAGAAGATATGTTGAGTTTATGAATGAGGAGGTTTTGGAGAGGAGTGTTGAAGTTTATAAGTGTGTGAGTTGCAAGTACTCTGCTGTTGTTAGCTTATGTCTTACTTTGTGTATAGACATACTGAATAGTCCTTGGATTTTGGTTATAACTTAAGTTGCAATATTTCACAAGGGGTTGTTGAGTTCATCTGTTGCAAAGTTAATGAATTTAGCAGTGTTGTGTTGTATCTCTAGTGTATTGTCTCTGCTCTTTTAGTTATTGTATTTGATTTCTATATTTTAGGTTGAGTATGATCATAGTTTTGGTAAGAAAACATCGAGGGAAATGTCTACTTCAGTTAGCTTTATCAATCTGTTGAATACTGCCTCCGTTTCATATTACTTGACCCGTTTATCTAACACATTTATTACAAAAATTTTGTTATTAATGATCTTTAGAAACTTTAAATTTAACTTCTTTCCCATTATATAGTTATTTGATACTAATAAGATACTTATTTTAAGTCCTTCCGCTGTTTCTTCAATCCAACATTACCTTCAACTTAATACTTTATTGCTACATTTTTTCTACATCTGTCTATCCTCAGTTGCTTGACAATTTTCATAACTAAATCCTCAAGAAGCATATTTTTTTTTAATAATACTACCATCAATTGCATAAGTGAAGCGGGGCCAATGATTGCCATCAAAGCAAGGAATTTAGACTATAGATTTGCGGAATTAAGTGGAAATTTGACAGGTTTTGCAGTTATTAAGTTTTTAAAAGAGCGCTGCCCTCTTGCGCTCTTTGCAAAACTAAAAGTTTAACGCAATACACATAGGTAATCAAGTAGCAATCAAGTGCCGACGAACTGATTCCACCTAGTGATGCATTAAATCAATAGACAAAGCAATCCTAGTTTTTGAAAATTACCTACTTCGCCTAATTAAATTACGCTATCCTATTAATTGCTCTTGTCAGTCAAATATCGGCGCAATTACAAAAATTGTATCCTAAATACGAATAATTTAAAAAACATTTTTTTTAAAAACAAGACAGATCGCGAAGTTATGTAATAAGAATATTATCCTTGTACAAAATATAACCATAAACTATATAATATTTTTTTTAAAAACCTTAAACTACATCTTTTTATGAAATTTTCTCTTTTTTTTTTTGGTCCATCACATGAATGCCCCTATTTTGGAGTGGTCTTTAAATTTTTACCACTTAAAATTATTGATCTTCAATTCTTTCCCTTCAGAACTTTAAGTAAAAATAATGATTGAAGATTTCTCCAACAACGACAAAACAAAACAAAAAAAATCGTAACTCAAAAGAAAATTTTCACAAGGCATATATTCAGTGGTATAAGTTATGCCTTAACACAAAAAGATTACGTTAAGACACAAGTAATACTTCAAGGCATAAGCATAGCGACACATATTGTATTTGAAGGCAAAAAATACTATGCCAAAGCATAAGTTTAGTGACTCAAGTTATACCTAAATACATAAATTTAGTGACACAAGTTATACCACATAACATAAGTTTTCTAAAAGTCTACGAATTTAATTTTGCCCAACAAAAATAGTCATGGTTAAAAATACTTTTAACCTACAACTTTTCATACTTTAGGGACAATCCATGTATTGTTTTTTTATGACTTATTTTGATGACAACCTTTTAAATGCTATATTTGTTAGTTCATCGAGTTAAATTCCACCTTAAAAATAAAATAAATGAAATATCCTGTTTTGGTTTTGGAATGATAAATTTAGTCTAGTCCAAACTTAGTAAAGCCACGAAAAATAAATAAATAAAAATGGATGGTTATATTTTGATCTAGTACTCTAGCTAGAAAAATTGGGCAAAGAAGTTGCCAATTTTCTTTGCTACATATTTCTTCCACAAATTTTCATTTCAACCCAATTGCAATTTGCAACCATGGCATCTCTGCAGCAGAGTAGCCTAACACTTGCTACAAAATTTCCTTCTTTTTGTTCCTTCCCTCCCACTCCCAACACTTTCAAGTTTCTTCACCCTTTCCCTTCCTATGCTATTTCTCTCACCGCCACTACACCAAAACGAATTTCTAGTTTTGTGCCTAAAGCTGCTGCTTCCACCGCTGCCTTTCCTCAAGACATTGCTGATGTACTTGCAGATGTTACAATTTTCACTGCTACTGGTCAGTCCGTCAAGTTTGAGGACCTTTGGGATCAAAATGAGGTATTGCTATTTCACAATTTCCTATTTTTAGGGATTTTTTTTTCTTCTTCCCAACAATTTGTTTTAATGTGTTGTGCAAATTTCTGAATTGCTAACCCTTTGTTTGGATGGTTGTTACCCGTGGTATGATATTGTATTGTTAATTTAAATATAATGTTTGTTTTCATTGTTACTTAAATTCTACTGTATCTTTTGATTTAAATCCATTCTTAGGAAATGACGAAAAGACGTAATGATCAATTTGGTTTGGTGTGATCGCATATTACATTTAATATTTTATTCTCATTTTGTCTTTATTTAAATTATTTAATAATTATATTTCATCTTTTACCCTACCTTTTTCATAGTAGCACTACCACTTAATCTACTTTTCTAGTAGGTTTATCGTTCAAAAATTGAATGTGTGACATTATGTAATGACGGGGAACAATACAATCTATCCAAACATTACATTCATTAAAACAATACAATACGATACGATACAATACAACACAATACGATACATTATGAAACAATACTTAACAATCACCCAAACAAACTGTAAAGAGAAATCCTTTCTTATTATAACAATATAACTAGTGGCTAATGAAGTGGTTGAGAGCCTTGATGTCGCAGGTTCAAATCTCAATTGAAACAAAAATACTAGGTGGTTCTTCTCATTTGTACTAGCCTAGGTGGTCAAATTTACCTGATACCATCTCGTGGAATTAGTTGAGGTGTGCTGACACCATGGTCGTTAAAAAATAAATAATAATAAAAAGATAACAGTATAACTAGTACATTTAATTAAAGGTATGCCCAGGTTGACTGAAACAATACAGAAGAAAAAAAAATGGAAAATTACTTAATAGGGGTAGGGAAGATTAGAAACTTAAGGCAAACAATTTGGTGGTGCATATATGGTTTAAATGGAAAAATGGGGCTTGTTGCCTATGTTATCCCGTAGTTACCTACCTCCGTTTCATGAATTTCAAATGGCTGACTGACGTTTTCTGGTAACATAATTGCATTTTGTTATTGGGTCGTTTTCATCACCAGGGAGTAGCTGTTGTTGCACTTCTGAGACATTTTGGCTGTCCTTGCTGGTAAATTATGACCTCACTTTTCTATCAAGACTTTTTATTTTGGTGTTTTATCTACAATTTTAGTTTTTGATATTCTCATTCGATATGCATTGCTGTTTGTTAGCTGGGAACTTGCTAAAGCACTCAAAGAGACAAAGGAGAGATTTGATTCTGCTGGTATAAAGCTAATTGCAGTTGGTATTGGTGCTCCTAACAAAGCACGTATTCTTGCTGAAAGGGTATCTTCATTTCACCTTGGCTGTTACTTCGAATGATTTAGTTCTTTGACATATTATTTCTAATGTTTCAAATAAGCTAGTTAAGGTCTTACATGTCATATCAAACTTCTGGCTCACTTGGCTCCATGAACTTAAGGTTCCTTCAGAAACATATTTAAATTCAAAGTTGAAGTTTTGTTTGAATTGTTTCATTCAAAGTTGAGATCCATGAGTGGAAGTTGAATATTTGTGAAAACTTACTTGAAATACGCCTTCAACTTGAAAAAATATATTCAAGTTCAAGTTACAATTGCGTTCTCAGTTTCATGAATAAAAGTTAACACGCAAGCTTAAATCTCTTTATTTGCAAGTCAAGTCCACAAACAAACACCACATAATTGATTCAAGAAATGTCAAAATGTGGTTTCTGCAAGAAAATAGTGTGTGACTTGCCTCAACTCTTGACTGACCTTAGTTTGGAAGCATAGAACCATATGTCGTCGGTTGAAATTTGATACTGTTTTTCCGAATCAGCCTCTATTCTGATTTGGAAGAAGTTTGCTTGATTTTGCTACTTAAATATAGAGTTAGTATGTCCTAAACATAGAACCAATATGGATTTATGCATGGTAGATCTACAACAAAGGCTATATTCCTGCTAAGAAGATTGATCAAAATTTATCATGAAAAGAAGAAAGATCTAAACATGGTGTCATCGAGAGAAAGCATATGATAAAGTACCATGAAAGGTCCTTTGGTGGGTGATGGAAAAGAAATTAGTCCATATTAAATATCTTAATGCCATAAAGGACATGTATAAAGAAGTTGTTACTAGTGTGAAAACAGTAGTAGGAGATACAAAAAAATTCCTATAACATTGGGTCTATAACAGAGATTGATATTGAGTCCCTACTTGTTTACCTAGTTATGAATGAGCTAACCAACAAAATACAAGATGGTTCTGTGGGGTGTACTATTTGCTGACAAAAGTGTTAATTGCTGAAACCAACAGGGATGTCAACCAGAAGCTTGATCAATGGAGAAGCAGTTAGAGAGTACGGGTTATAGGATGAATAGAAGTAAGACTGAATACATGCACGACAAGTTTAGTCCGCATGAGAAGAGCGAAGTTGAGATGAGGCTAGATGAGATTGTGGTGCCAAATGCTTAGATATCTAGGCTTGTTGTTTCACGAGAATGGAATGGCAGAGGAACGTTACTCATAGAATATTAGATGGTTGAAAAGGAAAACTACTGAGCCAAGGGTCTTTCAAAAACAGCCCAGTAGGGGTAAGGTTTGGATATGTTGGTGTTGTTGTTGAAAAGGAAAACTACTACTAAGGTTTTATGTGATCGGAGGATGTCTACCAAAGTGAAAGGTAAGTTCTAAAGGACAATTATACCGATAATGTTATATGGTAGTGAATGTTGGATCACTAAAATCCAACATATTCACAAGATGAGTGTTCCAGAGATGTGAACGCTAAGATGGATATGTGGTCATACAAGATTAGATAAGATTAAAAATGACCATATTATCCAAAAGGTGCAAGTAACATGAGTTGAGGATAAAACGAGAGAAGGTCGCTTGAGATGGTTTGGTCATGTCTTTAATCGACCTACCTACGTACGCATCGTTCTGTAGATGTGAAACTATGGTGATGGAAGATGTTAAAAGGGAACGAGGTAGACCTAAAATCATGGGGAAAGAAGTTGTCTCGAAAGAGCTATAATTTCGTGGAACCAATGCAAACTTAGCTAAGAATATGACGACAATGGAAGAAAAAGATCTATATAGGTGATATCTACTAGTTGAGAATAAGTTTTTAGTCATATTAGTGTGGATTTTGAACCTATTGTCTTTCCAGGAGTATTTTAACCTTATTTCAGATTTTACCAATAAAATTATCAATAACTTTTTATGTTAAGGTGCGTACAAGCTGTCCCCAACACCATAGATAACAAAGAGCACTGTTGTTGTTGTTGTTGTTGCTGTTGCTGCAAAAGTGGACTAAACATGTGCTACTGGAAAATGTCAATTAAAATTGGAGTTTTGGTAATAACTAATTTATACAATAATGAGAAGAATAAGGGTTGGGAATTAATCCAGGGACTTGAATCCTTCTTTTGTTCTGTGTCTGGCAATTTGCTTTATCCTTGTTTTGCATGCTATGTTTGTTTAAGAAAATAAACGGATATCCCACAACATACATAGTGACTTTTCATTTGTGATATGTCCTTGATGTTGAATAAAGTAAGGTCTCCAAATATTGGTGTTTATCTCGGAATCTGGACTACAAGGGAAAGTTGATTTCCCTACGAAATGAATTACATAAGGAGGACTAGCAAGTATATCTCAGAAATTGTGCTTAAGTAACACAATGATTAGACTTCATGATTTATGGGCACTGTTTGTTTTCATTATGTTTTGTCAAATAACCAATAATGGTGATTCATAGAGGTGACCCAAAGTTATTTAGTACTGTGGCATACTTCTTAATTTAAACTGTGAACTCATCATGCTTTCAACAACTTGATTGTATATTTTAAGGATCCTGTGCTGATTCTTTTTTGCTTCATATTTATGGCCAGTTACCATTTCCATTGGATTGGTTGTATGCTGATCCGGACCGCAAGGTTAGTATCTGTCTATCTCCACAACTATGTGAATGCTTCATTTTGCCTTTGACGATTTTCTTGAAGATTTTGACACTTCCCTTGTATCTCAGGCATACGATGTTCTAGGCCTGTATTATGGCATTGGCCGCACATTTTTCAACCCAGCTAGTGTAATGATCTCAAGGAGTTTCCCTTCATAAAAATGATCATTCTGCTCCATGAGAATGACTTGATCTTTAACTAATTTTTTCCCTTTACTTGTCAGGCTAAAGTGCTCTCTAGATTCAATGAACTGCGGGAAGCTACGAAGAACTACACCATTGAAGCAACCCCTGATGACAGAAGTGGTGTCTTGCAGCAGGTTTAAGCTTTTCCTTCTACTGCTGCATTATTGTTCATGAACTAGGAGTGTCATGTTTAGCCCATAAAAATATAACCCGTCCAGTTCATCCGTGGGTTCATCCAGACATGAGCGGGCTAGTCTGGATATATATTAGTTGGCAGGTCGTTTTGGGCATAGCCCAAGTTAACTGATGTAAAAAATTGGACCAATTTAGGCTTGCATATGAAGCACAAATTGACCCACAAAAAAGCTTATCTAATATAGAAAAGCAAGCCTTTTTGAGTTTGATATATGATAAACAAAAGAATAAAGCTTTATTAGTTTAATTTACTAATTAAACATATTATAAATGAGCAAATGAAACATAAATTTGACTTGGACGGCTTGGGGTTATGACTATTGTTTAGTCTAAATTAGTGGGCTAGTCTTGACCCAAGAAACTATTGAGCAGATTGTGATCCAACCCGTATATTGTTTTGACCCAAATGTAGTCCAACACACTCGTTTAGCACCTGTATAATCATAATTTCTCTCGAGCCCTTGGCGTGTGTGAGATATATAGTAATATTCATTTGTATGTTGATATCAGGGAGGGATGTTTCTGTTTAAAGGGAAGCAGTTGTTGTACGCATGGAAGGATGAAGGGACCGGTGACCATGCTCCTATGGAAGATATCTTTGATATTTGCTGCAAAGTTCCTGTTGCATAACTGCCTTCAATGTGTGTTTCATCTCTATTCCAATTTCCAAGGCAAGTGGATGCATATATTGGTTTAATTTTCCAATTGTATATGTTGTATGTAAATCTGGAAGTCGTAACTAAGGGCTCATTTGGTACGAGCAATAAGGGATAACTTTTAATTTTAGGATGGGTTGGGATAAAATCGTGAAATAACTTGTTCCCCAACCAAACAAAATGTTATATAGTGCATAACCTTAAATATATGACGAGAATGAGAGGTAAATAGTCCATGTCAAAATTTGAAATTGTATGAAAGTATATTACAATCTAGTACTGAAAAATCACAAAGGTTATGTTTTGGTAAATTTTGTATCATCCTACTTTATTTGGTTCAGGTATTTCATAGGAAAACTAACCTTTGTAATGTTGAATCTCATTCCTACATGATAGAAGGATCCTTTAGTTAAATATTTATAAATAGACATGTTACTGGAATAACTTTTTAGTTTGTTGATCAAGCTTTTAAAATTTGTTTATTTGGTAAAAAGTATTTTTGGCATAATTATTTCTCGAAAAAGTACTTATGTAGTGTTTGTATTTAACTAATTAATTTTTATTTTTTTTATGCCGTACCTTCTTTCACAAAAAAAAAACACACACACACTTTTCCTTTTTCTTATCAGTGGAGCCCGCCTTTTTACCTAGGTTTATGGGGATATTTGAGCCCGCCTTTTCACCTCAGGTTTATTGGGATATTGCCCAAAATAAGCGGGTTTCCTCTTAATATTGGAAAACGCACAAATATATTAAGGTTATAAAATTAATTAAGGACAGTTTCAATCAAACTGTGACTCTTTCATAATTCCTTTTTTTTCTCTCCCTCTCTTCTTCCTCCTATATTTAATTTGTCAGTACGTAGAAGTTAAACTCTTTGAAATTTAGTTTGAGAATTATTTCTCATTCCCATCAATGGAGAGTAATTGTGAGCAAGGGAAAATATTTGTTGGGGGAATGTCGGCGGAGACAAGTGAAGAAATACTTACGCAACACTTTAGTCGTTATGGAGAAGTGGTGAAGTCCCAGGTCATCAAATTTAGGGAGACTAATTGTGGAAAAGGCTTTGGTTTTGTTACGTTTGCCGATTCTTCTGTTATCAATCAACTTCTTCATCAGCAACATATAATCCTTGGAAGAACGGTACTAACTGCACAACTTTCTCTTCTTTTTTTCTCTCGAATTTAACTTGACAATATAATTTGATAGATTACTTGTTGTATTTTTTATATTACAATTTTGTTTATTATGGATAATTACCGTGACGTTATGTCGGTACATAAAATTTCAATTTCATGTTCGTTTTTTTCTTCTTCAAGTTTTACAATGAAATCTGCATTAGCACGTGAATTTTTATGTATTTTTTAATACAAATACAGAGTTTAGCTCTTCAAAATACATATATTGCCCTTAGCTTTCGATTGCTTTAAAGGTATCCGTTATTTCGTTATTTGTAACTATTGGAGTAGGTCAAAAATATAACCGATAAGTATATAATTAAGGAATCAAACTTGGTAAAATTTAGAATAGTTAAAAGACTAAATTCGATAAGTGTATAGTTAATGGACTATTTTTGACTATTCAAATAGTTCAGGATCATTCGTGGCTTTCTCTCTGTTTTCCGTCTGGACTAATTAATTAATTCGACAACATTAGCGTAAACAATTCCGCAAAAATCTACAAACTTGAAAAAAGAAAAACAATCATGAATTATGAATTAGTACAAATCAATCCGAAAATAAATCAACAAAAACTAATTTAAAACTTGAATTCAATTCGCTTAAATTATGTTCATGTACTATATAGAAAATATTCTTATGCATACAAAATCTCCTTTGTTGTAAGAAAAAAAGGGAAATTTCAAAGGTTTTTTTTTTTTTTTTTTTTATAGAATTGTAAGAAAACCTTACCAAAAAAGTTTAAACCTAAAAAGTGCCAGACGGCCAAAAAGCAATAAAAACCCTTTTTTGATCGAGTGCGTGTGTGTCTGTGTGAAAAGGTTTCACAAAATTAAGAATTTAATAAGTAAAACTTTTAATCAATGAAAAGATATAAGAACTGAATTTTTAATCAATTTTATATATTTCCTTTTTTATACTATTTTGGATTATTTTTTCTTGAGCTGAGAATCTATCTATTAGAAATAACTACTCGTAAGATCTCCTTACACTTTATCCTCTCCAGATCTCACTTTGTGGGTTTACACTAGGCATGTTGTTGTTGTTATGAAGTTCTATGTAAAATTATAAAAGTTAGTAGTATATACTTATATAAGTTGAGCGATCATCAAGACAATCAATTCTTATTCATATGTGCTTTCTATTTGATGATTATTATTGTAGGTTGATGTTAAATTGGCGATACCTAAAGGTGCAAGCGGTCAATGCCAACTTGGTTCAGAATGCCCACATTTTCTAAGACAAAATAGCAATAGCAAAAGTAACAGAAGAAAGATTTTTGTTGGTGGATTGCCTATGAATTTATCGGAAGAAGATTTTAAAACGTATTTTGAAAAATTTGGAATAATTGAACAAGTTAACCTTATCTCAGATAAAGAAACCAAAACGCCCCGAGGATTTGGGTTTGTTACTTATGATTCAGAAGAATCTGTAACACATGTATTGCAAGAGAAACTTCACTGGTTGAATAATAAATATGTTGAGGTCAAAAAAGCAGAGCCAAGGGAACGGAGAGTTATGAATAGTAATTATCATAATTTTTACCCTAGAAATTCTGGCTATGGAATGTGGCAATTTTATGATTGTAATTTTTCCCCTCATTATTGGCACAATTGGACTAGTTCCTTTAATCATTTGGGTACAAATCTATTTGTTCCCCCGCAGCCTGTGGTATCATATTTTACCCCTACATATCCAGTCAACTGCTACGGTTCAACGCATAATCAAGTGGATGATAACAGGGGCTCTTACCAGGTTTTATCAACTTTTGCTCAGAATAATGTGATAAATGAAGAGAATGGCCAAGATTGCAATAATATTGAGGTTCAACTTGTTGGAAATGGTTCACTTCCAGGTAATTTAATTTAGTTTTCTTCTACTCTATTGGATTTACTTGTGAGTTTATGTAATATTTCATAAAGATTTGTAAGTTTTATGTATTACACAATCATGCTATTTATAAGGTAATTATAAATTAAATCTTTATAATAAGCATCCATCCTAGTTTAAGAATGAAAGGAAGGCGTTTGAATTTTATATATAGTCTAGAAACAAGCCATATATAATTGTGTGATGTATTTTAAAGCCTTTGAAATTACACTACATGATAAGTTTATTTGTGATATAGCTGATGAGAGTGCAAAGCCACTAGAGAAAGAAACAGACAATGGTGAAAAAGATGACTTGGAGAAAATTCCCCAGGACAATACAAAAGAAAACAATGGTGAAAAAGATCACTTGGTGAAAATTACCCAGGACAATACAAAAGAAAACAATGGTGGAAAAGATCACTTGGTGAAAATTACCCAGGACAATACAAAAGAAAACAATGGTGGAAAAGATCACTTGGTGAAAATTCTCCAGGTCAATACTGAAGATGACACCTAAAGTACAGGGAATTAATGGAGTTTCAAGTAAGTGTTTCAATTTTGTTTAATTTACTACTATGTGTTGGTATTTATAATATTCTCTCAATTTACTTTTATTTGTCAGATTTGAATTTGTCACCTCCATTAAGAAGAATGATTGACATGACTATTTTATCACACTATTCCTATCATGGATGTTTAGTATAAAATAATGCTAAGAGTAAAACATATAAAAAATAATTGTTTTTTCTTTGATATGTGAAAAATGATAGGTAAAAATATTATTTTTTTTTTGAAATAGTGGATAAACAAAAATGAAGGGTGATGATTGTTTTACCCTTGATTAGAGGTCTCAAATTTGAGCCCTAGGTATGAAGAAATTCTTGTTAGGAGCGTTGTTTCCAATTAGGCCCTGCAATACACGATTCAGATTTTAGTCGAAGCTTTCATACGAACTCTAAAAATCGAATGATTTTTTTTTAAAAAATAACAAATGATAAATAGGTGAGTGTATCAGTCATTTTCTATTTCAATCATCTTTAAAACTTCTTTATAGTCTACATTTATAGCCATTAACTAGGGCCTAGGGGAAAGTTTTTTTGAAAGTGATTTTCAAACCTTATTACAATCCTGTAAATTTTTAGCTAATATAACTAAAAAAGCATGCGATGTTTTTCTTTTTCTTTTTCTTTTCCATAGTTGAAAGAGTGCTTTCTTTGATCTATATTAAGTGAATTGTTGATATTATGGTTTAAAATAAGTTAATTATTCAAAGTTCCAGAAAAATGTTGAGAATTCTTTTTTATATTTATTATTCATTTAATAAAGTTATTAAATGTTTATATTTTCTAGTAGAATAGTTTGAAAATAACTTGAATAATCTTTAATGTATGTCTATAAATATTTTTCCTGAAGGATGTATCAAAATTCAACAATTCACTTAAATATGAATTAGACAGAGTATATATTGATTAATAGGCTGCAATTAGTCCTGAATATGCATAGAGTAGATAATTATTCGAACATATTTATTAGAAAATAAAAATCAATCATGCTCATTTCTTGTGACTTATGCTACAAAAAAACTCATTTAATTTTTAGCATTTCTTATATTTAATTATAAGTTATTTAATTTGTCATACTCTGTTATTTTCCTTTTTCTAACTTTCTTTTTTATTTCTTTTTGTTTTCAACTTATCATTCTAAGGTAAAATAACACATTGTTTAATATTTTTTGCAGGTATTTGATCTAGTATTTTACTTTTATGAAGATGTACGTAACTAGTCGAACTTGACTAACTTTGGTCCAGAAAAAGTCTAAAATAGTCTTTTATCTTTTGATTAGGATTCAAAGTCGTTTCTAATTTTTAAATGGAGTACTAATCGTCTCTCATATTTGTAATATTAGTGCACTTTCAGTCCTCCCCCAATTTTTTGCAGGGTATATTCGATCTAATATTTTGCTTTTATGATGCTGTACGTAACTTGCTGAACTTGACCAACTTTGGTCGAGAAAAAGTCTAAAGTAGTATTTTATCTTTTGATTAAGATTTAAAGTCATTTTGTATTTTTACATGGAGCACTAATCATTTTTTAAATATATTTAGTAGGTGCATATTTAGTCCTCATATTTGTAATATAAGTGCACTTTTAGTCCTCCTCTAATTTTTTTGCCTATTTTTTAATTGATTTTTGCCACAGTTTTAAAGTTTGAAATGTTCAATCGTTTTTTAAATATATTTAGTAGACAATAACTCCATGAAGATAAGATGAGAAGAACATCTTGTTCTATTCAGTAGGAATATTATTCTAGTTATAATAGTTTGACATATGACGTTGCAAGAAATAAAAATTTATACTATTGCACGTGAAATTTTAGCTGTAATAATATTTTTACTAAACAAAATAAGGTATTCTTCTTCTCACCTTCTCTAACATGGAGTTATTATTTCTACTAAATATATAAAAAGATTACTCCCTCTGTCCCAATTTATGTGACACATTTCGGATTTCGAGATTCAAACAAGTCTATCTTTGACCGTAATTTTTTCATATATCTTTTAATTATTTTGAATTATCAATTATTGAGACTTATAGTACTTTTTATGTAGTTTACAAATATATAAATTTCATTTTAAAAAATTTGAAGATTCCATGAGCAAATTCTCGATCAAACTTAAACTGTTTGACTCTCGAAAAGCGAAATGTGTCACATAAATTGGAACAGAGGGAGTATTAAACATCTCATATAAATTGTGGATAAAATAATATTAAAAAATAGATAAAAAATTAAGGAAGGACCAAAAGTGCATTAATTTACAAACATGAGGGACTATTAGTTCTTCATATAAAAATTTTAGGATGACTTTGAGTTTTAACCCAAAAATAAAAGACTATTTTGAGCTTTTTCTCACTTTGGTCATACATGTACAACATTTGATAAAATTAGAAAAACTTTTCTGTGGATAATTTTATCAATTAACTAAACTAGTATACGTGCTCACGCGGTGCGCGGATAGTATTGTAGTATTATTTTTAAATACTTTAGATAGTAATGTTTTATTCGGACATGTTAAATGATATTATCTTTAAAAAAATTTAACCATCATATTGTTCCTCAATAAAATATACTCCCCTTCTCCCCGCGTCCCGCCTCACCCAACCCCCTATCCCCCATGATGGAGATAACGAATCATGTTTTAAATTGTTAATATTAGTTTTTTATTATCTTCACTTGGCTTAATATAATTATCAAGTGCTCTTCTTATTAATATAAACCAAATCTAGTTATTTTGTTTACTCGTGATTTTTTTAATTTGTATTTTATTTTTTACATCACTTCAATTTATAATATATGAACAATAATAAGTGTGTTATCTAATTACCTCATTATATTTTCAAAATATTATCTCCCACACCCTTCCTTCCCTCTTCGTACCTTTTTTTCGACTATACTTAAATTATTTTTCGCTAGTTTATTTTTTTATGTGTAATAAACAATTGAGTTTTCTTATTTTTTATTTTAATATATAAAATGTTGAGTTTGAATTTAAGTTAATTAAATTTTTATATTTTAATGTTCATATTCATTAGTTATTGAGATTTTAGTTACGTGGTATATATAATTTAAGACTTTTGAATTTAAGTTTATTTTTATATTTCAATACTCATTGATTAGAAAATATTTTTTCATCTAAATGAAAGTCGTGCTCTTCAAATTTTTTACATTTTAATTTATAAATTGTTTTCTAATTTTGTCGTGACTTACGGTTAATGCATTGATCAATAGTTATGACTTTTCATTACTGTATAAGAAATGACATTATACACTCTATACATGTTTCCTTGTTGACATGTATAATTTGTAAATTAATCAAACAAATTTACATGAATTAATTAGTTCATCCCAGAATTTATGAATTCAAATATCTGCAAATTGAACTAAACAACAGGTTGAAAAAATAGAAGAAAATGCACTGTTTTTTTTTTAAAAAAAGAAGAGTTTTCATGTAGTCCTTTTTCTCAAGTGACATCCTCATCTTTGTATAAAATTTCAGAAGTAAGTTTTGTTTTAAGAATGCTTGAATATTTTTTTCATTTGATGAACACGACTATCCCTTGCTTCTAATTTAATTTTCTCTATAAAAAACATGCTCAATTATTCTAATGCAACATAAAGAAACACCTATTAAAAATGAAATTTTTTCTCTCTGTTTTTTCTATTACTCCCATATATTATGTGTGAGATTGTAACTATTCATATTAATTTTACTCTTATAAAATGGAACACTTTTTAATAAACTAAGAAAAACTAATACAAAATTAGCATAACAGAGGAACGACAACCAAATCTAAATAGCAATTGAGTTCAATATATGCTAATAAATCACATAAAAGGAAACACTTTAATATTTGCTATAAAAATGAATAGAGTAGGACTAAATTATGAAAAAAGAAAATATGAGATGGAGAAACAATTATCAAAGTAGTAATTCATGTACTTAAAATATCCAAAGATAGAATAAAGGGATAAGGGTCTGAAAAATACCCCAACTTTGATCGAATTAGTTGTTGCGTTACTAAACTTTCATGATGACCTATTGCCTCCCTAGACTATTTAATAGTGTATTTTTTACCCCATGAACTATGTAATAGTGTATTTTAAAGGTATATATGTGCCCACGTGGACACATTACTATTTATAATTTTGCATTATTTTTTATGTCTACGCGGGCAAATATATATGTTTAAAATACGGTATTAAATAGTCTAGGGAGGTAATAGGTCCTCATGAAAGTTTAGTATCGCAACAACAAATTTGACCAAAGTTGGGGTATTTTTTAGACCCTTATCCTAGAATAAATAATTCATTGTCATAAAATATTTCAGAATACCTTCATTTCTCTATCATTAATTTATTATTCTTCCTCGTCGCATTGGAGAGAAATAGTGATTAATTCAAAAATACAAAAACAATGTCAGATAAAACAATTAAAATATAAGACATATAAACATACAATACATTCTCATACTAACTCTCAATTTTCTTTTATGATCTTAGCGAGTGAAATCCAATTTTTTTGTTGAGATGTTAGTAATCCAATTTTTTTGTTGAGATGTTAGTTTGATATGTTTTGATTGTATTTTGAATAGTTGGCTTTAAGAAGGTGTGGATGATGAAGATAAGAATAGCATTTTTTTTTTAAAAAGACGTGGGTTATAATGTTTAAATGATTTTTAAGGATAAGGTTAGTTATTTTTTGAAATTTAAATTTTAAATTAATTATTTAGGTATTTAATAATAACTAATATTGTGCTTTTTGTTAAAGTACGTGTGTTCTTCCCATTTTTTACTGTCATCTTTTTTGGATTAAAAGTTTTTTTTTCTTTCTATTTTTTAAATAATGCATGTTATATTGAGATTAATTTAATTAATAAGTATATATTACAACAGATTGATACAGCTTGAGTGAAAGGGAGTTTTAGAATTTAAAAATTCGTGGGATTCTAGGATTAGTTTTCCTATTCTTATGCTAATGAGAGTTTAGGAATTTTGTAACTGCATGTATTTGAAGAATGCTTTTTTAACAATACACGTAAAAGAAAGTCTCAAGTGAATACTTTTTTTTTTTTTTTTTATCTTAATTCAAAAATACTTTCTTCTTTGTTATTATTTGAAATAATTTTTTCCTAAATGATATGACAAATCAATTCATTTTCGTTATTTCGTCATAAGTTATAAAAATAATTTTTTTAAAATAAATTTAGTTAGTAATATAAATCGTATTTTAATTAGTATTAAATATGTTTTTAAAAATATTGACATTTGTCATTATTTGTGTGAGTTGATGATATGTGTCTATTTTTATTTAATAGTGTGCATTTAAATAATTGTATAGTATCTAATTATTTATTATTTAAAATTTTAAAAATTTATGGCGATGACATGTAGCGTTTTTTCTTCTCCTATTATATATAAATAGATTCACATTTTTGTTTCCACTGTGTTTCAATTTTATCTTGTGATATAACTAGACAGTAGCCATTTTTAGTGTTAAAAGCAATTGCTTTTTTTCCCTTTGTTATATTTAAACAATTTTCTGGTCACTAAACTTCAGATACTCACTTGCCGATAAATTTTCAAAAGAATAAAATAAAATATTATAAAGAAACTAATTTATCATCATTTATTTTAAAATTGAGGCTTGTTCAGAGTTATGTTTTCATGATTTGTCAATATGATACGAACTTATTGTGATATCGATATAAGAACTTTATCATATTTTATTTTTAAAAAATTTATAACAAAAGGAACTTGCAACTTCTTTTTTTTTGTGATGAATCATCAAAAAAGTGTAGATGTGAATATCTGATATGTTTGTTTGCCACATGTATATGTATTGTTTGGTTGCACAAGTGTAATCATAAGGTTATATTGAATTTTAAAAAATTAAAATTATTTATTTAAAATTTAAAAGTTATATTAAATAAATAAGGGCTTTTATAAATGATATTAAATTCAATATTTAAGATATATATATATATATATATATATTATTGTTTTATATATTAATTAATAAACATACGTTTTTAATTAATATTATAAAA